>CAJVSB020000043.1:0-229762 GCA_911865555.2 Thlaspi arvense
CAATCCTTTTCTAGAGCCATTTCATGTTGTAAAATATATTTTCCAAAACACTTAGTTTGCTGAAAATTTTTCTAGCTTGCACATAGATGGCATAAGTGCTTATTTTTGTTCACATTTATTTTTGTTTTCTTATCTAATTTGTGCTCCTTTTAAATTCATTTGACCATTCTAACTACTTAATTTTGTGCCCTTATGGAGGTCATTTCCCTCTCTAAAGCAGCCCCTCAAAGCTGAAATTTTCCTACTGGAAAATTCCAGCTTCCATCTTAGTTAAGTTTTAGATTGTATAATTGCAATTGGCTCTTGTTTGATACCTTTTTTCTGATCTTATTCCTAAATTGGTTTGGTATACCCTTTAAAAGGACCTGTTAACCTTAGATTAAACTCATTTTAGGGCCAAGCTGCTTTCTCTGCAGAAAATTTTTGCAGCTTCTTTCTTTCTGGCTTTTTCATTCTAATTTGATTTTCTTCAAATTTTTCTTGAACCAAATTTATTTCTCCTGTTTCCAAATTCCGCCCCATGCTTTGTCTCCTGTTTTCATTTTGTTTCCAGCCCCTCAACCTCACCAAATTTTTTCACTTTGTTTTCCAGCCCCTCAACCTCACCAAATTTCAATATTTATGAAACTGAAGCATCAAGTTTCTCATGTTGTAACATCTTGTATCTTTTCCTCTCAAAGGTTATCAAGGATGCATGAGTTATAGCTTCCTCTAGCCCTCCCCCCACCCCCCCCCCCACAATGATTCAGCACCTTATAATCTTCTTCAAATCTTCATCATACCCCCATAGATCTACTTCTACTTTCCAAGGTAAATTCTAGCCTAAACTAATTTCAAGGAGTTCCCAAGCTTTATAAAGCTTAAAATCCCTCCTTGAGGGTTTCGGTCACCTAGGTTCCCAACCATTAAATTTGCTCACCATGAAGTATGAATCATGACAATAAGAGAATAGTAGGATTCCCAGCTTAGTCTCCCAAAGAATTTGTATAAAAAATGCATAAGGCATAAATGAACTTACTTTGATTTCTTCCCCTTTTTCCTTCTTTCCCTTTCTTTCCTTGTCTTCTTCTCCTCCTTTTCTTATTTCATCCTTTTGCTTTGGTCCATGCAAGAACAAGCTGGGTTTATATATATAACCCCTTTGTAAGTCTGGCAACTTGGCCGACTTATATTTTTTTGCATCAATTAATGCTTCAAAAAGCTAGTTTTCAACACCAATTTTGTCCTGACCAACACTTTTCCTGCGTTGGCAATCATCCTATTTCTTGTAGTGACTAAAGTTTTACTTGTTATGGTAGGCTTCTCTATTTTAAATTCCCTCTTGTAAATTCTTATTTTAAATTTATTGTTTTTTAACAATGCAAAATTACTTTTAAAATTTAATAAGTCATGAGTCTCTCGTATTTGCATTAACATCATAAATATTTTTAAGAATACAGTTATCTAATTCATTTACAAGTTGGTCCTCTTAAGAAGGGGTATCAAACTTTTAATTAACTTCTTATTATTTTATTTCAATAAAGAACATTTTCAATATTTTCAAAAGCACCTTTTTTAAGATTATATGAAAAATTTTAATTATTTCCTTCTTTTAAGTTTTGAATAATCAGATTCATATTTTCTAATTGATATATTTCAATTTTATGAATTAAAAACAATAAAATATATTTATAAATAATAAAAATTTAATAAATTAAAATAAAATGTAAAGAATAGTTAAATATTAGGACAATGTAACTGGATCATGGAAGCAAGTGTAACAAAAAATATTTTACGAGAATGTTTTAATATTGGAATAATATTACTCCCAGCCAAAAAAAAAAAAAAAATTGCCTTATCACTCAAAGAATATAGAGATGAAGATTTTAAAGTTATTCAGTATGAGAAAAGAGTGAAAGTGATAAGATTAAAATCAAAAATATTTGATTTTATAAAGAAAATTGTTGATGGTGAAGAAAGAAAGTTAAAAATAATTTTTAAAACTATTTAAAATATTAGGTGAGAGTTTGGAGAGATAAATGAGGGAAAGCAAATGAGAGTTGTGAAATAAGTGGATATTAAAATTGAAATATAATTATTTTGAAAATAGAAGATTTAATTGTGAGAAAAATGAAGGAGAAAAATTAGGATTTATGGGAAGGTGATTAAGTTATAATTAACTAATCAACATGGATAATACAAAAACTATGGATTTAAGATTCCATATTATCCATGTTGATCAGTATTATTTAATAATAAAATATTGTAAAACCTAAAATTTTGGATGTTAAAATCTTAGGCGCCTAAAGCAGGGGCTTACTCGTTATAAGCTATAGACGGCCCTGCTTTCTGCTCTTCTGTCCAAACCTGAAACCCCGGCTCCATTTTCTCCATTCGGGTCAACCGACTTACGGTCACCAGGTGCTTCCATTATGCTAAACTGGCTCCCGCTATCTCAGGTCTGGTTTGCTGCCAAATTTTGCACGAATTGCTCTGCAAAACTGTGCTTTATATTTTTTGGATAATATAAAGAGCACATAGTACTGAGAATTGAGGAAATATAATGATCATATTTTGATTTTTTTTTAAGAAGAAGTCAACTTTAAGTTAATAATAAAAAAAACATCAACTACAATTCAAATCTTTAATTATTAAGTCCTCTAGCATCAATAAATTTTATTTTATTTTATTTTGTTTTACTTTACGCAAAACTGTGCTCTCTTCCTGCGTTCTGAGACCTGGGCTTTCTCTATTTTAAGAATTGGGCTAGACTTGAAAAAGGACTGGGCTGCAGAATCTTCAGCCATGGCTTTCAATTGTTGAACTTGGAATTCCCACTTGGGATAAAGGAAATTTTTGCATAACGAGGAATAAAATTTACAAATAAGTTCCCAATCACCCAAATAAAAATAAATGATTAATGAAACTGAATTTCGGATGAAAGTCCAATTACTCTAAAATGAAATAAGCAATAAAAATAAAAATTTATTGTGAAAATTTGAAAATAAAAACAATTTTATTATAAATTTAAGACTTTGTTTAAGTGGTACATATTTGCAAAGTTGATTTAAACAACATAGGTTCGTCTCTTGACTCTTCTCTTCTAACGTAAGTTGTGACCTCCAATGTAATCACAAAAAGAGAGACGTGATAAGAGAGAGAGAGAGAGAGAGAGAATCTTATCATCCCACCTTCACTGCCACCTTGCGCCACCAAGAAGTGAAGAAGTTCTTTAGCAAGAAGCAAGGTTTTTGTTGGCCACTGAATGCAAGAGCCTCCTTGCCATTTGCCATCTGAATTGGCGTCGTGAGTTTACGTCTCTATAGCTGATGAAATCACTGCCAACCCATGTTCCATACTCTGTAGTTTAGGGTACTATTATCTACCAATCACCAATGGATGCAGTGGTAGCGTTGAGCTCCAATCCAACAAGGCTCCGGCAGTGTTCTGCCCCTTTAACATAGGTATACTAGATATTGAATCCTGACCCACTTGCTTAGAATGATATCTATTAAATCAATTTTACATTCAGCTTTCAATACTGATGAAACAGATATTAAAACAATCTACTAAATTAGTTTTTAGTATGAAATATTTGTTTAACATAAGGCCAGATGAGTAGAAAAAATTTTTATTTGGTGGCCAGGTTATATATTGTAATAACTTTTCTTTTAAAAATACATCAACAATAATTATTAAATTTTAAAATTAAGACTCCAGGTTTAGTTTATTAAATAAATTTTTAATAGAATATACAAGTGTAATGACTCTACAAAAATAAATCATATATTCATATTTTCAAAATTCTACAATGAAGAAATAAAATAAATCAATTTGTTATTATAAAAATAATAAGTCGCAATGATCATAAAAGAAAGGTTGAAATCACAATTGCCTATTATATATATATATATATATATATTCTGTTTGCCCTTTAAGTTTTTTCTTCGGAAATAAGTTATTTTCTTTTCTACTTTTACTATCGTCTTCTAATTTCCGTAAGACAGCAATTCCTTCATGAAGAACAAATTCAGTGACTCGATAGGTCACAAAATGATTCTCGAGGGGGCAATCTGTAAATTACAAGAGTTAAAAATGTCTAAACAAGTATTCGTGGTTAGAACTTAGGTGTGGGCCGTGGCCCCTACACTGCCTCCCTGCCTTCATCCATATATTCAAGCAACCATGTTAAAGTGGCATCTGGCGTGCACGTAGCATATTCTATTTTGTTTCCAACTTTGACTACGGCTCCGCATTGTTACCATCTAGATATTGAGGTAATTGCTAGTACGGCTCTCAGTCGTTGAATTTTAATTTAAATTTTGTTTAATTTTAATTTAAATTTTAATATTTAAATTTAATTAAAATATTTGATAGATTAAATTTAGTTATAAATGTTTATAATTTAAAATAAATGAATTGGATAAAAAATTTAGTAATTCAATCCATTAAAGATGTGAATTTAAATTTTAAATATATATATTATTAAATTCATATTTTATATATTTATAATATTAATAAATTTAAACTTGTATTAACTAAATTACTTAAATTTAAAAAATAAAAAAATTTTAAGTACTAATATAATTAATAGAATAGAATTAAGAAATTTAAGTATAAAATAATTTTATTTTCTTATTATATTAAATTTTCTCGTTAGATTTTGAATTATTTATTAAATATGAATACAGACATAAACCCCATAAAATTTTGAACTAGATTTGGATATATAAACAGGTGTTCGAATTCAAATTAATCTGATTAATCCAAATTTGACCTATTAATAGCCCTAATTACTAGTGTTATCTAAAAGTGAGGGTACCAACATTGTATTTCAAGCCAATATTATTTAGATGAGTTAGAAAAAAAAAATCAAATTTGGGCAGATATTGCAGCGGGAGATTGTTGTTCCAATATAAATAAAAAAATAAAATAAAAATAAAAATATTTGGCTTGCAAAAGATCATTACATCATTTGTATTTTAATCCATTGAATAGTTTAATTAAAGAAGCGCACGGCTGCTCTATCAAGCAGTTAAACTAATCGGCTACTCTCTTCTATCTCATCCATTTAGTTTCCATTCCCACAAGGGGGGAACCCAAAAACTAGTTCATGACCGTGGCGGGGGAGTCACTTGTATAAAAACTAAACTCATGTGGATTAATTAAACTATACTATTGTGGGCAGGTCCTTGCTCGGCAATTCTTCTTTGGACTGATCTGCTGTCTCCGTCACAGCTTCGCCGTTCAAATTCATGTCATGAAGAACGATCTTCTGCTCTCGATTCTTCCCCCACAGAACACTGTAAAGCCCTCCGACCAGCAACATCCCTCCTAAAACACTGCAATTAGGACACCACAGGATGATTAATGTAATATAAAGAAGGCATAAATGAAGTTAATAATTTAATTAATGTGATCTTAAATTACCTTCCTAAGGTAATGCTCTCCCCCAACAGTATTGCACTAGTCAACATTGTAAAGATTAAGGCCAGTGGTGAAGACGTGGCCAGGAAAACGGGACCTTTCTTCTCGATCACCCATGCTTGCAGATAATATGTCACACCAGTCACAACAATTCCCTGCCCAAGAAAATGCAACCCGGGAATCAATTCCCTTTAATATTTGTTTGTTAAATTATGTATAAAGCTCAACTTTTTCCTAAAATCATATTAAAAATGTGTGATACGTTTCAGGATTTTAGGCTCCACTCCTTCAACCTTTTGTTTTTTTCTTCTTTTTCTGGATTTTCCCCCTTTTTTGGCAAAGAAAGTAGAGGAACCATCCAGGAAAAGAAAAAGGGTTTAAGGAGTGAAGCTGAAAATTCAGAAACATATGGCACATTTTTAATATGACAATTTTAGTAATATTTTGGATTAAAATATAAAATATTTTCTTTCCGAGTCTAAAAAATTACTAAATTAAGAATATTTTACATTTTCAAAATGATTATATTACTACACAGATATATATATTTATAACTATTAAAAATAGGTATTTATACAACTATAATTATGTATCTGTATAATTATAAGTCATATTACAAATTCGCTTATAACTATTACAAGTACATAATTGTGGGTAACAGGGGTAGTTTGAAATTATAAAATTTTCTTAACTACATAATTTTTTTCTTTCAAATCCTGCATGTAAATATTTTACATTTTGACACTGAATACCATTAACCATTATTAATCCATCCTGCCCCGTAATTTTCCCAAAAAACAAGTATTTTGGAGCTAGCTATGCAGTGTATGAGAGATGAAAAGGAACAATATATTTATAGAAGGCTTGATGGGTTTGGGTTTATGAGCTTACACAGTAAACCACCGAGAGGAGCCTCACATTCCATCCAAGCTTCCACTCAAGGGGATCTCTTTCCAAGGCAATGGCAATGAAAAAGGACTGAACTGAACTCAAGAAACACTGAAGAGTGGTGAAAAGTAGCTTCGAAGGGTAGCTTTTCATTATTCGAGCCTGTTCAGTTTCAACCAAAAATTAGAAAAAATAAATAAATAAAAGAGTTAGGCTAAGGTTATGTGAACACATGTTATATTGTTAATTTACTTTAGGCCGCGTTTGAAATGTTTATGATTTCCGTATGTAAAGCGAGCGATGCCGATGAAATCTTATTTTAAGAAACAAAGCAAGGAGACTTTACTAGCGATGAGAGATTCTAGTTTGATGTTCCTTTTTCCAGCCTTTTCCTGTCTTCTCGGAGAGGAAAAGACAATGGAAGAATATGTGCGGATTGAAAAGCAAGTGGGTACCTGTAATACGAGCCATAGACCAAAGAAGGTGTTGGACATGAGCATGAGGAAGCAGCCTTTTATCCACGTTGTGCTTGAATTTTCACCTCCAACTGGGTGTTGTTGACCAAAACTCCGGTGCCCAAGTAGGTGGTGATGAAGGAAAAGGCTTAAGTAAGGACCTCTGTACAAGGCAATTGTCAAGACGCCTCCAATGCAAATTACCATCCCTGTAATCTTTGCAATTCCAGCTGAAGTCAGCCTCACTATTTCCATCCTGCATTATTTATATTTTAATTAATTAATTCATTTTCTCTCGCCGGAAAAAAGAAAGAGAGAAAAGATCTAACACGAATATTATTTATTTATTTAGTATTGTATGTAATAAAGGATGGCACGCGGTTCAGTGGAAGCATGGGAGTAGTGTTTGGAGAAATCTTGGTCCTATCAAAAAGTTGTTTGCGGCAGGTAGTTTATTTGAGTCCTTTAAATGAAATACAAGTGTATAATATATGTCAGGTTCGCAGCTGCTAGATAAGGAATGATATGGGTCTATCTAACAATTCATTGTGTTTGTGATTGGATAGACTTTAGATGCACTTGTCTAGGGAATAGAGCACAGGGTAGAAACCGTGTAACTCGTTTCATTATCTCTTCGGTGAACTATCCATGGAGTTTCATTCACTTTAATTCATTCTAATAGAGTTGGTCACCCACAATTCTTGTAAGATTAATCGAGGGACTTGAAAATTTTTTGAAAGTTTAACCGCCAATGATCAATTTACTCAAACAAGTGGAGATATTTTGAAAGAGAAACAACTTTTATATGAGATTATTTAAAGTGAATTAGAGTTTTAAAAATCGTATTTAGTATAATTTTCTTTTCTAGCTATGATCTAATGGCTTCTATCTTTGCCAAGAAAGAAAAAGAAATGGGGAAATTAAAGAGATCCCTTTATATATGCTGTAAATATTTTGTGAGAAAGCAAATCAAATCAGATGGAACATGTTCCTACTAATTTGCTAAGGTGCTAAGCCAACAAGCAGCTCTAAAGATTGGTCAATGACATTTGCTGCCAATTCAAAGGGGAAAAATGAAGGAAACATATATAAATTTTTTTAATGATTCATATGAAAGGAACATAATCTCTTAAATAACTATAATGTTGAGTCATCAATCATACATTTTGGTGCAGTGGTCGAACCTAAGCTCAATGTTTGGGAGAGTAAATCCCATCCATTGAGCCCTGTGGAAATAATATATAAGCACTGAAAAGCTCTAATGCACACACTTCGCATCTCGGAGAGGTAATAAGAGATGGAGTACTGATCGTGTAATGTTCCAATAATGGCAAAGTATACACCAAAAGTCCGACCCTCCTCCTTTGAGCACCAGAAGCTAGTACATAATTTATCCCATAAGGCGCAAGGACTCCTGGACCCTTATGAATTTCTTTTAGAAAACAAAAAGTTTTACATTAAGGTTGCTACTTCCCACTTTCGTAACTCTAATATGAACATAGAACCTATCCAACCCCACTCGGCTAAAAAAAAGCTGCTACCTAAGCTTGACCCAGTTTTGATTCAGATAAATCGCAACGGGTTATGTCAAGTTTAAACAATCTTAAAACTAATTCTGACTTGGGTTTTCGACGAACCGGTTTAGGGATGAACCATGTCAAACCCACCCGAAGTCCAAATTGTATCCGAATTGAAAGGAGAACAAAAGACATAAAACAACGAGATATTAAATTAAATATAATTATAGTTGTACCTGAGTAGAACGGCAAGGAGAAAGGTGATGACCGGAAGGCAGTTCGTAGTTGCAGCTGCCAAATTTGCAGATGTATACATGAGAGCCACCCCATATATATTCAAGCTAAAAGTAATCCTGATCAAATTATGAAACAAGACCTTGTAATTTTATGAACAAACATAAATAAACGAATAAATCCTCACTCAACAAATTGTCAAAGATCAAACGTACCCAAAAAGGGAAAGCAGAAAAATCTTGCAGAAGATCGCGAATGGGAGCGGTGGCGCTGTTTTCCTTGAGGCCGAAAAGAAGACAATTTCAGAAAGGTTTTGGGAGCACCATTGCCATAAATGCGATAGCAATTAAACACAGACGATGATAGACGAAATATGAAAAGAAACATTCCATCTAGTGCATATACCAGTCGAAGAAGAAAGCGAGAGGAGCCAAGAAGACAGCTGCCATGGCCTGTCTGTAGAAGACAAATACGCAGGTATTCATGCCCCCATCAAAGGCAGCCTTCGAAAGCAAGAACATGCCGGTGTATATGGACTGTATAAGGATGACAGCCATGTATGGCTTCTTTGAATCCATCTTCATCTGCAAATGAATTGATCTAGCTAGACTCGCCTCCAGTAAAACTTAATGTTGATGGAAGTGGAATGACTCCGAGGGGCCTCTATATAGATTGAAGTTGCTGGAGTGGCGCACGACGTAGAGAAAGTTGAAAGACGTCAATTGACGTGGCATTTTCTATGGAGACATATAGCAGCTGCTGCTTTACTAGGCAAGGGACCACGTAAAAGTAGGCGGTGCAACGCTAATGACATAGAAGGCCCAAAGCCGATGCCCTGAATTGTGTGTCTCTATCTGCCAAAAATTTAAGGTGAGCACTCCGGTACCCTCTCCAAAAAGAGGGTACCGGCACCACCTTATGTTAAGTGAGTAATCTAGCTGTCTCAAAAAACGTGTCTAACACAATTTTTCTGAAAAATTTCGTCAATCCCGGAATACACTTACACGGGGGTTCCGGTACCCTAGTCTTGCTCAAAATTTAAAGTGCCTGGTTTGATTTGGTAGCTTTCTTGGAACTCCTTTCCTACACCTTTTAGCTTATATTTGCTGGCTTACATTTTGGAGCCACTCGAATAATTAATTTTTGCAAAAAGTCCACATTTTGTGCATTTGCCTATCCTTGCTTTGATTTCATTTCGCTCAAGTTTTCACTCCTCAACACGCAATGCTCTACTTCAGAACTCACCACGTGAACAGCATGATGAAAATTCCATTTCTTCCCTTGGGTCCTTTGAAGGAGCTAGTGTTCTAGGGGCAATTTCCAAATACGATATTATTGCCAAGATAAACATTTATAACAAACTAATTATAATTAAACTATATACATAAAATTTTACAACATTTATTCTTGTTAATTTGTTCTTTAGTTAATTTTGCATTTATGGAATATGTTTTATTAGTTTATTTACCCAAAAGTATCCAAATGACGTTTCAATTAATTTTATACATATATCAGGTGCATAACATCAGATGAAGATGCCTTCTTTTCAATTCAAGGAAATGTAAATTAATGCAAGTCGATGCGATGTTATATCAACAAGCAGGCCTCCTTTCCTCTTTTCTTCTTTTTACCTTGGATTGGGGGTTCCCCCCTTTATTTCTATTATTTTATGGATTTTATTGTAAGGCGTTCTTCATAAAAGAAGAGAATCTGGCCCAAAAAATTATAAATAATTAAAAAAGAAATTAAAGAAGGGAATAAAATCTTTAAATCTCCTTTTTATCTCAATTTTCTCGGTCTTTACAAGCAATAACCCACTTATAGATCACTTTAGACAATTATATTGTTTCTTAATTCGGTCATTCAATCTTGCAGTTTTGCAAAGAAGCACTTTATTTATTCGAGACCAATTATGCTTTCCTGTTGATTCAATGGCGTATTTTTTTTATGCAAAGTTTAAATAAATAAAATTTAATATTATTTTTTTATATTTTATTTTAATTGTACTTTGTTCTCTGATCCTTCTGGAATTTCGATTTCCCTGAAACTACACATGAAATTTGTTGCTTGAGTTATTATTATATTGTATTTCAATGGACGTCAGAGATTCCATTAGGATTATTGCATGTGACTTTCAGACCCAGAACAAACAGCCAGCATTTTGAAAAGTTCATCACCCAATTAAACAATTTAAAAGAAATATTTATATGTTAATTAATTTGAAGATGCCCTCAAGCAATCGACGCAAATAGAGTTGAACTTTTTACAGAAATTATTGAAAATCAAGCTGATCTGTTGGTTTATAGTTTGCCTATCTTGGAATTTTCAAGTGCTTATTATGTGGAGGGATTTTAATTTGTTTATTTAATGGCCTCTCTCACACCGTCTTCCAATGGAAAAGAGAGATCTTGTCAATGAAAAAGTGATCTTTTATCCTGATTTGAATATGAAATTTTATATCTATAAATCAGATTTAAGTTTAGAGGCTCCATGGACATGACTCTTTGGCCGTGACCTGCATCAAGAAACGTAGTTTCTATTTTATTTATACATTAAAGCATAGATAGCAAATGGCATGCAAACCCCAAAACATGAATCTAATTAATCCCGAGTGAAAAAATTATTTTGACATTCTCTGACATGAATAAGTAACATGAATTTAGATATCTGGTACGAACCTTTTTGAACTTTAAAAATACTCATAATGAAGTCTTCTCCATGCTTCATAACTTAAAATACAAAATTTGACTATCATAATTTAAACACAAAATTTGAATATTTATTAAACCCCCTTTTTTTAATGTAAAATGCATCCAATAGGTATACTTTTGCTTCATGTACAAGTTTATATATGTAAATGGTTATCACGGTTATCTCATTTGAATTATTTTAGCACTCCTTATTTTGAATTTTTAAAGAGGACTAATGTGAATTGTATAATTTATTTTTATAAAAAACTGGTTGATATATATGATTCTAGAAAAATGTGTATGATTAGATCGTTTGTACTTAGTGATTCATTTATTTGGGTCGATCTTAGACAATTGCAATATAGGCCAAACTCTTGAAATCCTATGATGAGTAGTTAAATTTACAAATAGATGATTATATTATCTCTCCACTCTAAGATAATTTAGAGTTAACCTTGTTAATAATTGTCTCTAAAAAAAAAAAAATGATCTAACATCCAATAGACATGTGAATAATAATCTCAATCTACTAATCAGTCCCATTCAAATAATCATTCTAACGGAGACTTCAGGTGATCGTTTTAGTGGCAATTTCAATTATAAAATTATATTTCATTGTTTAATTGATATTTTAAATTCATGCAATCTGAAATTGATTTATACTTGCTTTATTTACCCATTTTCTAAAATACATCAAGTCGGACCAACCCACAAAACAACCCAACTCCATTTTTCATCCCCAAGTATATTCTGAGATAGTGCTAATCCTATTAGCTAGTAAGATAGTGCTAATCCTGTTAGCTTATGTAAACATGTAGTTGGTTCAATAAAATAATTAATGATCATTGTGGGACAGTAAAAAATAATATTATCCGAACTTAAAGCCAGTTTTATCATTTCACCTAAAAAGCTGACATACAGCCCCTTTTAGGTTAAATACTTACCTAATGAAAGTGCTTTCTTGCCTGTCCGGTTAGCCATGCAAGAAACCGGCCACACGCTAATCAGTTGTTTTGCGTGCCATATATACAAATATTTAATTATTATTTAAGCTAATAATTTGTTTGCATTTACATTTAGCATTTAAAAAATGTGTCAAATTTTATATATTATCTGTCTGGTGGATGATATATTAAATTAAGCAAAACTTTAGTTCATTAAATGGAAACTGCCTTCCTAATGACTCTCTGATGTGGACGTGCATGAAGATATCACAAGAGTCACAGGAAACTTCAAGACAAAGTAAAAAAGAGAGAGGCCAAACACGCCTCTCAGTAGAACACAATTATTAACGCTCAAGTTTGACGGCTAATTTATCCAAGTCATCTTTTTCACGATATTATTGTACCATTTAAGCACGTTAAGCCATCACAGTCAAAGCACCTTCAAACTGCGTGTTTGGTTAATGCATGTTGCAAATATGCTGACCAACGGTTTTCGTTCCTTTTTGTCTTTTCACATTGATTTCTCAACCTTATCTACGTATATTGCAACATAGAGTCAGGTCATTTATGTAAGCTGATCCAACTCTATCTGACTTATTTGAAAAAATGGGTAAAATGAAAAGTAGGAATGGTTACTCATTTCCAAACTGAGAGCTACCTAAAACCATTCTCATTATGGTCAGAGGAGGTACAAAAAGTATGTTGATTGTATTTTACGTAATACAAGAGAGTTACATCCTAACTTCCTTTGTTTTTTTTTAAATTAATGATATGTTTATATAAATTTTGACCCAAAACTAATTTCTTTCCTTTTAAACCAAGAGTGTAAAAAATTAAAACTTTTTTAATAAGTGTGTTTCTGGACCTTAACCATTACTTGTTGGTAGTTGCGTACTAAAATTTGGCATCTAATTATTGTTTTCTTCAGTATGTCTATAACATATAAAATTGATTTTTCTATAACATATAAAATCCTCACCGTTAAATTAATATCCAGTAATTTTTTATGATAAAATCGCACACCAAAAGTCATTGAAAATGATTGAAACTGGCAAAAATCTTGTCTTTTCATATAGCAAATGACATAATTAGAGAGTTACAATAGTTTGAAATATAGCAGTCACAATTGACATTCGACGGTTAAAATGACTGTTAACAAATTATTATTGCAGTTTGGGTGTAAAAATAAAAGTGAGTTTTTTTTTTCCTTATAAAATTTTTATTAACTTTCCATTTTCTTATTGTGAGTTTACAAAATAGTACAAACTATTTCTGTTAACTGTGCTTTCATTAATTATTCATTAAATCTAGTTAAATGGATAATCTAATATCCTAAAGTTATATTAAATAAACCAATAGATTGGAAAATCATCTGAATTGGGCTTTGTTTGGATGAACCATGTCTAGAGTTAGCACTCTAGTTTGTAATCAAAATTTTAAAAAATTTATTTACTTGACTCATGACTCAAGTCACGTGACTAAAGTTATTGATTCTAAATTCTCAAATTTTATTATTAGGTTTTAAAAAGTGTAATTATATTTTCTCAATCACGAATATCATCTAAAACCTTGTTAGCTAGCCATCATGCAACCATCACCAATGTCATCTAATCTACTAAACCCCCACCACCACCACCAACATTGCCTAGTGGTGGCATGTCGATCTAGCAGGGCGTTGGCCATTGCTGCCAACTATCACTAGCCACAGTCGCCCACCAAAAATATTGTCACATCTCAAACCTGGACAAATGGCTGGCACCCTAACCCTACTAAACCTCTAATAGAAAACAAAATACAAATTCAAATAAACTAAATAACATAATATCTTTAATACAACACAATCCTATCTGAGAAATAAACTAAAGTAATTCTAAAATTACAAGCACAAATATGAACATCAAGTCGTACATCAAATTTGACTTGGTAGGAAATGAGTTACTCGATCAGAAACACGAATCGTCGCTACGATTTAAAAAATATAAAATGGTGAGTCACAAAACTCAGTGAATGATAATACAAACTCTAGTAATGTTAAGACATGTATCGTAAAGCATGCCAGACACATAGGTATAAGTAAATAGTGAGTAACTTAATCAAGTTATCAGAGTGGCCATAAAAATATGCCTCATATTCTCAAAGCAAAATTTATCAATTAAGTCATGTGAGAGTATCTCATCATATCAGAAATCGTATCTCACGATAAAATGTATCATGTCGAAGGAATCACGTATCACATAAGAACTAAAAACAGAATCAGAACATCAACTCACGACGGAGTGCGTCATGTCGGAGAAATCACATATCTCATATCATATGTCACATAAGGATCCCATATCAGAACCAGAACCAGAATCCAGAATAACTTCCAACATAGATTTTCAGAAACAATTATAATAGAGGCATGAATTTCAATTAAACATATATTTTCAAATAACTCACTGTAAATTCAAATAATTGAATACTTTCCCAATTTTTAGCTTTTCAAAAATCAAAAATCATATCACATCAATTATTTCATAACCAGAATAAAATAAACATGTATAGAGTAAGTATTATCACTCATAATCCAAACCATAATCGAAAACTGGAAAACACCAAACCACAAGCTTACTGATCGTGACGTGCCTCCTCAGGATTATCTACAATCACAATGACAAATCATCAAAAATGGAACCAAAATCTATATTGCTAAGAGTTTGAGCACCTTAAATGGTTTAGAACCCATTTTAAAACCTTAACACACGCCCCCGAGATCCTTTACTGCACTCCCGAACCTAAACTAAACAGAACCTACAGCCAATTCCCATACAAAAATCATCAACTTAGGTTGTACCGACCTCAAACACCTTTGAACCAACTTGGTTCGGTTAGAATTTGCCAAAACCAACCCTAAAACCCATCGAATCAACCGAAATATCATTAAATCGATCATGAACCAGCTCTTAAAACTTTGAACCAACCATGAACTGTACCTAAAACCATTAAACCATCTTTAAATCGTCCTTAAAACCATTGTACCGGGCTGAAAACCCATTGAAAGAACCTTAAAACCACTGAACCGGGCATTAAACCCTTGAACCGGCCATGAATCAATGTTAATTTCACTGAACTAGTCCATAAAAGCCTTGAATCAGTCATGGAACCCCTTAACCAGTCTTTAATATATTCAACCGACCAGAAAACACCCTGAACTGACCATGACAATGTTGAACTAGCCATTTAAACCCTAATTTTTTAATTTCATCAATGAATCGGCTGATTTTTCCTTGAATTGGCCATGAACCAGCTAGGTTATTTTGTTACCTTTCTTGTAGTGCCTTGAATCGGCCTTGAACTAGTTGCTAATCCTTTGAACCAGTTGGTTTTCCATTTTCCGCTATTTTTAATTTATTTATTATTTTTGTTGTTTGGATCCAAATCCTACCCATAATGGGAAACTAGTCCATGTAATGGCTCAACCCACTAGCCGCGGCCCAAGCCCTTATGGTGGAAGCCTTGCCCATTTCCAATTGGGGCAACCCACGACCCAATTAAAAGTCCAAACCCATTAATTAGGGGTCCAGGTCAAGGCAGATCCGAACACCTAGCCGGGTTTGTCATGCAAACCCCACTCTTGCAAGTATCTGAAATCAGATTTTAAACAAATTTGAGACCTTTACCTCAACTTATTGGCAAGTTGATCCCTTAGACTTGCTTGGAATGATGAACCAAAGGTCACCAAATGATTAATTTAGCTTTTATTCAACTTAAATTGAAAATTTTAAGCTTGAAATGCTCAGAAATGGCAGACAGGAGTGCTAGACAGAAAATCAATAAATTGACTAGACTAATAAGCAGCCTTTCTCAAATTGATCAAGGGCTATGCATCGTCTCTAACTGAAGAAGTTGATTATAAGCTCAATTGATCGAAAAAGCATGAAATGTGCACCCATTTCTTCATCAATTTGGTCAGCCATCTGTCGGGTAAAAATCCTGCTATTTTTCAACTTTTTTTGATTAAGTCTCTAAATCTTTTGATTCCTTACGATCTAATCCCTAAGTTTTATTCCATAATTTGATATGATCCCTAACATTTTCAATTCAATTCCCAAAATTTTAAATTTCTTCAATCAAGTCCTTAATTCATTCAAATTTCTTCAATCAAGTCCTTAATATTATTAATTTATGGGGTATTACGAAAATGAAATCCAAATAATTTCTATAAAACAAATATCGCTATCCAAACAATTCTTCATATAACTCAAAAAATTTTAACTCAAAACATAATTAGAAAATTTAACTTATAATCAAATTCTCATAGTCAACATCTAAACAAACCTCTATAAAGTTATACTTTAGAGCTCTAGGTAACCTAGAACTCTTGATAAATAAAAATTGGATTATTTTGGGATTACACTCCTTTATATATGTAAGATGGAATTTCCATTCTACTTTGTACTATTCTTCAAACTATTCACTTTTCTATCCATGTGTCAGTTGCATGAAAAAGAGTTAAATTATAAGACTTTGCTTGTACTGTATATGTTTATCCATTATTTCAATTCAGTTAACCAAACTTAAAATGGCATATACAGATATGTTTCCCCATTTGGTGCTCGTTTGATAGGTTGGATAAAGATGGATAAAGATAAATTATCTATCATTGTCTGACTTTATTTGATGTTTGGCTGACTATAAAATAAAGTTGGATAAAAAGTTTGTGCAGGATAATTATTTAGTTAGATCTAGATAAATTATATAAGAGGATATGCAAAATAATTTATTTAACCATTATTCAATATATCTGGACAATATTGCCTCTATTATTCACAGCCCATCTGCCACTACTATCACCACCATCACCTATCGCCTGCCACTTATTGTCGCCACCACCACCACCCACTGTTGCTGCCACCACCCACCACTCTCCACCACTACCCTAGCGTTGTCGTCTACTACCATCCACTACTGCCTCCTGCCATTAGCCACCCACCACCACCACCACCTCTCCCCATTGTCGCCATCCACCATCGCCGCTTGCCATCCACTATCATTGGCCCTGTCATCGATTGATATAAAGAAATAAAATGATAATTTGGTATTTTATATATTTATCTAGCATTTATCTAAATTTTTGTTAAATTTACCAAACGTGTTATAATAATCCAAAATATTATGCAGTCAATATATTTTATTCAAATATTATCCTATCCTACCTTATTCAATCTAGCCCATCAAATAAGTCTTTACATGTAAACTAGCATTTTAAATTTCTAGTATATACTTGATACACTAGAAAAAAAATCTATTTGGATTTGGGTTGGCATCGAGAAAGTGACAGCTCTGCTCCAAACTGCATGGGTTATTTATTAAATAAAATTAAATATGTCTTAAAGTTAATTTATACATCATAAAAATAAGGTAAAGTGGTTAAAAATTGTTGATTTCCAAACAATTTTGTTATAAATATATTCATAATAATAATATACATAATGAAAACATTTTCATTTTTTTAAAAATAGTATTGTGTTACAAAGGTAGAGTGGGTTTCCCACATAATTGGGAAGAAATGCCAGTTGGGACGGATGGAGTTGAAGAACATTTTTCTTTAAACGGGTTGATGGTGTGCATAGGGTCTGTTTGGGTTCCCTAACCCATATTCAGTCATCCCTAGTTTGCACTTTCTCTTCTGAGTGACCAGAGCCACAAAGACTCAAAGAATTGTAATTTTAAAGATTGGCCGGAGCTTTTTTTTGTTGGGGGGCGCGGGGGCGCGGCTAAGAGGTTAACCAGGCATTGTCTCGGATAATTGATGCTAATGGCCCACAACTAAACACTCCCTTGTATGTGCCATGCACGTTAGTGATGGAAAGCAAGAATGCCATTATTTTTAAGACACATACAGTACGTAAATGATTGAGACAGAAGCACCAATCTTTTACTTTAGGGATGAGCCCATCAACTTTAGAAAACTTTGAAAAAGAAAAAGAAAAAGACAAAGTTTGTTTACCAATGGAAGGATTTCCTTTCGAGCTCCAAGGAAGGCCGAGGCTCAACCCCATCCCATTTGTCATGAATCCCAAGGCTTTGCTAGTTTCCTTGCAACTTTATAGTTGCAAAGCGAAAAGAAGGCCGATCAGAGACGACCAACATACATCTAACAATTTCGTCCCCCTCCGAGTAACAATTTGCACAACTTTCACAACACAGCAACAGACTGTTTGGCACGATTTTTATGTGGTGTTTGTGAGAGATTGTCAAAAGTGATTTTAGATTTTTCAATGCGCACAATCATTTTTAAAATGTTTTAAAATTTATTTTAAATTTCACTTTTATTTATATATAAAAAAGCAAAATTAGAAGTAAATTTTAAAAGTATAAGAGAGAAGTGTTTTTAATTGTAAGTGATATTATTGTAATTAAATAGAAATTGTTTAAAACTATTTTTCTAATTTTTTTCTTATATCTAAAATTCCCCATATTTCTTTTTAAAATTTTTTATTTTCCTCGACTAAATTATAAAAGTCATATCTCAAATACTAATTTTAATATTTTCAACAACTTTATAATATGTTTTGTAAATACACCTAACTTATAATTTTATTTCATTTTTACCCACTTTTAGTTTAAATTCTAATTTTTAATTTTTCAAAATATTAGCAAACACCTCCGTAATAGAGTGTCTAAGGTTTGCAAGTACTTTATATATTTTCCAGGCACTTGTTGAACATATTTGAAACACTTGTATAGAAGTATATTTTGGAAAAATTAGTCAGAGCATTTCTAGCCAAACTTGATATTTTTAAAAAAATTCTCCAAAAAAATGTTTTTATATCTTTACTTTTATATGAATTCGCCTATTATTCCTCCTATTACTAATATATTATACATATATTCATAACATTTTCTCTTGTTAATAATATTTTTCAAGTTCGACTATTTTATTTTTGAGAAAAATAATCTTAAATTTTTAATTATGTCATACTTTCGGTGCCATCAAATATTATTTTAAATTAAGTAATATGTTCATAATTAAAGTATCATATGCATACAAAAATGTCATATGAGAAATTAAAATATTAATTGATAAACTAAGGAAAATATGTAATGAAACTTCAATAATAATCAAATTTAAATACTATTTTTAAAATTTTTGTTTTTGCAGGTTTCTGTATAAAATAATGTTCCGATATCAACTTTTATTTTAAAGTAATATGTTTAGCATTAAATTATCAAAATTATACTAAAAGATAATATAAAAAAATTAATATATTGCGTTAATCAAAAATATGTTAACATTTTTAAACTAATACCACAGAATATTTAAATAAGCCGGATTGCTTCCCGTACTTTGAGGAGAACAATTTTAAAATTTTTTTCCAAAATTAAAAAATTAATTGAACCACCTTTACAATTCAAAATTTTAAAATTGGCATGATTAAAATAATTTCATATTCAAAATAAAAATATATATAATAATTATTAAAATTGATAAATAACAGTTTTATAAATTGAAAAGAAAATTTACCAATTTTAATATTTATATAGATTTGAAAATATTTTTACACTAAAAATGTAATATTTTATTTACGGACAGAGTCATTTTTTTAATAACATTTTGAAAAAGGAATTAAGGACCAACATTTGTGGAATTAGATTTTAAATAATAAATTTAAATATATTGTTATGAGATCCAAAAGTAATGAAAGATTGAGCCCACGAGGCAGAGTGGGATGGCTGAATAACTTGGGAAAATCTGGAGATCTTTCAATACCCAAGGCAATAAATAAATGGATTACGACAGTATGCATGTGAATCAGCGAGGATCTAGCTAGATGTTGGGTTCACGTGCCATCTTTATCATAGATGCGGGACCACCAACCCTCGGTCCCCAATGTGACCAATTGAAAAATAAAAAAGAAAAACGTTGTAAATCCCTCTCCGGTTCCCACTGGGGAAAAAATGCAAATAAAAAATTCTGTAAAATATAGGGTTCATTTAAATAAATTTTTTTAAAAAAAAATTAAGATGAATCTATTATGAGAGTTACTGTTTTAAGAACCTAATAAATTTTAATAATAGTGTAAAAAATATTGGAAGCATAGAAGTTAAGAGTGTTTATAAATTTTACTAAAAATTAGAAAAAAATGATAAATAGATATTTAGTCAAACAGTTATAGTAATTATTTATACTTTAAAATATTCAAATTATACATTCATTTAATACTTTTATTTTCATACTTTAAAGTTTTTAATAATTTAAAATTTTATTATGCAGCATTTTAGAATTTAAAAATTTACTTTAAAAATCTAATATTTAGTGCTTTGATAATATATAATTTTATTATGATTGTTTTTATCTACTAGGTTGTTTTTTAATTTATCTAAAAGAGAATTATTATTTATTAAAATAATTTTTATCCATTAACCTTCTTGCGATCAAATATTTTTTAATTATATTTGAAGATATTAAAAATTTATTTACAACTCAAAATTATATAACGTTTCAAAATTGGAAAATATTACTATTAATTTGGGTAAAGTAAATTCGGGTTAAAAAATTAAAATATTGAAAATATATTTGTTCAAGAAAAATTAATTTATTTTTAATTATGTCATTAATTTTAAGAAATACAGTTTAAGTAACTCTACTTCTGACTTTTTTTAACTGAAATTTATAAAAAAGAATCCCAAAAAAATAAGAATCCAAACAAGGAAAAACACTTTTTTCACTTAAAAACTGAAAACTGTTAATTTTCAGTTCTCGTAAACAAGTAAGGTATATATTTTTTAAAGAGATTTTTGTGAAAAGTAAAAATTATTTTGTGGTTAAATATAATTACAAAAATATTTTTTATTTTAAAAAGTACTTTTGAGTTATTTCTCAAAAATCACTTGCAGTAATTTTTTTTAGAAAATCAGAATTTGATTTTTTAAAATTTTACTACTTTAAAAAAAATTTATTCAAACATTCTAGAACATTTAACAATTATTTTTAATTGAACAGTACTTTTTATTAAAAAATATAAATAAAAGCACGCATAATTGCTCCCTCCACGCAAAATGAAAGCCCTCCGACTGCCGCGGTGGAGGAAACTGCAGAGACGCCATTTAAATTAAATTAAAAGTGGGCCACGAATAATTCGCAATATCTAGTCGAAAGGACAACGGGGGCTAATCTTGCTGGGCGAAGTGTCTGGGACTGATTTGTTCCGAGACCTACTTTTCTGTGGACTTGACTCAGTCGCGACTGTTCAAAAGGAGTCAGCAAAAGCACTTCATAGGGGCTAAGAGTATTCTGAATTATAAAATTAAAGACTGCATGCGCGTGAAGAATGTGGACTGAGTTTGATCGTTGTTAACAAGAGAGCGACGCGACTCACCGGGCGATCTTCCACTACTTCACCCCTCTCGTCTTCACCCCCTTCATGTGAAAATGAAAGCGTGAACGCGGCTAGTTCAACATCTTTCCGCTAATTCAATTACCACCGCGCACGGAGACTTGCAACAATTTATAATTTTGGCCCGTATTTTCTTATTAATTAATAGACTGTTGTTAGACTTGGACCATTAATTGCCAATCAGATCCCCTACTTCACCTATAATGTTAGGATCAAAACCATATAAATCAAAATTGGTAACACATTAATTCAAAAATTCTAAATAAAAAACACAATCTCTTATTTCGCTTATGTCTTCAATTAAATGATGTGGCATGATATTATATTTCTTAAGTGAGCTAACTTTAATTGCACTGGTTGTTATGTTTAAAAGCAAACTGATATATATAATTCTAAAAATACTTGCATGTTAAGTTCAGTTGATCCATTTGTTTGGGCTGTGTGCACTCCCTTAGATTAATGTTCGATAATTACAATATAAGTTAGATTCAAAAATTCTATAATAAGAAAGATATTTATGTTTATAAATTGTTGGTTAGCTTCTTTCTCATATTTCTAGAATTATTCAAAATTATCTTTATTAACAACTGTCTCCAAAAAGTTGAAGAGAAGACACTTGAATACTAGTATCAATCTAACAATTAATCTCGATAAAATAATCATTTTAATGGTGTGTTAATAGGCATGCTATTATTAGTCTACTTTTTTAATTGATATTTATTATTCAATTAATTCAAATTTGTCCTACAATATGATATTAAAATTGTTTTGTTGTCTTAAAATGTTGTGTTTAGAAGGTAAAATTGCAGAATGGAAAGCGAGGGAGGGTTCAGGCCCTTTAGGGGAAGTATTAAGGAACGATTAGATTTTCAGTTGAGTACAAAAGACACAGGAAACTATTAGAAGAGAAGGAAAAATTTTTGCACTTGGCTGAAGATTTAGACTCTAAAATTAGGCAAACCCGAGGGATGTTACTCTGATTTGAGACTTGTATATAAAGCTTGACAAAATTCCCGTTCCGAGAAGTAAACACAATCGCCTTCAAGTTCAGAATTTATCCGGACTGTGTACAAAAATGTACAGATAATGTTGTAGAAAGGTCTCAAACAAATTATAATATATTTAGAATTTAAAAGCAGGAGTGACTTCAACGGGCCCTGAACTTTGGGTTAATGTTCAAAATTGGCACTTCATCTTCAGAAATATCCAAATTTGTTTGTTGAAATTGTAAAAATGCACCATTCATTTCAACCTGAAAGAGGACAGTTCCTATATTCATTGAAGAAGTAACGAACTCTTTTTTAAGTTTTACAAAGTGATTTGGATCTCAGTGCTGAAAAGAACCAAAAGTAGGAACGTAAGTCCACCAGTGTTGGAATGTATAGCAATTCTTGCTCAATAGACTTGACTACAGCTGATCTAAACTCAAGGAGGTGCACAGATTCTCGATGAAGTCATTTGTACAGCATATTCCTTTCTGTAACAAACTTGTACACGTCAATTTTCAATTTCTTATTTTCCTATTTATTTGTTTTACTTGTAAATATAAAGGCTTGCTCTGTATAGTGGAAAGATACGAGAGTAAGAACTTGTAGCTGTTATTCTTTTGATAATATTGAGTATACACAGTTCACCGGCAATGGCTTCTTCTCTTCAATTCTTTATCCTCTCTTCCTTACCTTCTAAATTCCTAACATGGTATCAGAACCATTAACAACAACCAGCATTATCATTGTTGCTTCTATTTGACGTTCCTGCACTCTGCTTTCTCTATCAAAACATCTCAAGTTCTTAAACCTATTTCACTTCAATGGCCTCAAATGCTTCGAACACCCTAGCTGAAGGTAGAAGAGATATGTCTTCCGCAGGAACTTCCCAAATTCCTATCCCTCTATCACAAACCACTCAAATGCCGAGTTTCTCACAATCTTCATCCATTAAGCTTGAAGAAGGAAATTACAGAATTTGGAAGAACCAGCTGCTGAACGTGATCTATGCTAATGGAATGGAAGGGTTCATCACAGGGAAAATTCCTCAACCAACTGAATACATTGATTCAAATAGAATAGTAAGAAATCTTGAGTTTACCAACTAAAACAGATGCAATCGGCTAATCATGAGCTAGTTCTATGCTACATTGTCTGTAGAGCCTCTCGGACACATAGATGGTGTTGAGACTGCTTGTGAAATTTGTGAATCTCTGCGGCTGAGGTATGAGTCATCAACAACTCCTAGAGTAATGATATTAAGGATCCAACTCCAACAGCTCAAGAAAGGAGGTGACACCGTCGCTCAATACATAGCCAAATTGAAGTTTCTGACAGACAGCCTAGCTACAGTAGGAGAACCGGTGAACTACAGAGATCAACTAGCTTATCTGTTAAAGGGGTTACCGGCTGAATATGACTTGTTTGTAACCTCCGTTTACAATCGTGCTAATCAGCCCAGTATCGATCAAGTTAAAAGTCTACTCCTAGCATTTGATCATCGTATGGAGTCTCGTAATCAAGCCGAGTTCATTTCATTGCCACAAGCTTAGTTTAGCTCCTTAAGTCTTGGACAAAAGGGTTACAAGACTTCAATGCAGAGTAAGGGGGATATTAATCAGCAAAGCTTCAGTGGCCATGGCGGAACTTTCCCGATGATCAATGGAAATTTCCCAGTGATGCAAGGCGGACGATCTCAGGGATGAGGCTGGAGCCCTAACTCGTGTGGGCCAAACTCAAGCAGGCCATCAGTCAATAATGGATTCAGTGTATTGGGCTGAAACCCTCAGAGCAACTCACGTGGGCCACGTCCAAATGGCCGAGTAAGATGCCAATTCTGTTCCAAACTGGGTCACACCGTAGCCCAGTACTGCCATATTTTAAACTCCCTGGGCCGAGTCAATCAGGCCCAAGCCTACTTCAGTGATTTGGATTTCGGGCAAGCTTATGGGTCAAATCCAAATCAAGTTAATCAAATCCCTTACCTGAACGATCTAGGGCTAGGGTTCCTGACTGTTGCTCCTGAAACTCGTCGTCCACTCAATCACCCTCAAATGTCTCCTCCACAAGGCTTGTCGGAAGACTGGTTCTTGGATACGGGGGCCACTCATCAGCTCACACCAGTCTGGACAATCTAAACTCTGCTATACCATATCAAGGTAAATCCAAGGTGATGGTAGGTAATGGCAATCTGATTTTGATTCATCATGTAGGTTCAAAACATCTACCTTTTCTTCCAAAACCTTTACATCTTAACAACATCCTTCATGCTCCGAAAATGTCCAAGAATCTTTTAAGCGTTTCTTGACTTTGTTCAGATAACAATTTGTCTATCGAATTTGATGCTTCCTCTTTTCGTGTCAAGGACCGGGAAACCAGTCAACTCCTACTTCAAGGGATGTGTGAACATGGACTCTACAAGCTGATAAGTCCACTTTCGAGCCATTCGAAGCCCAACTCTCTCTTCAACAAACCTCCGATGTACTCTGTTTTTTCTTTTCCTACTCGTAATAGTTATGTTAGGTCTTATGTTACAAAGTTTAAATCACTATCGGATGATGATAGACATGATGTTGATAAACCCCTTAGCTTCTCTGTTGGAATGTTTAACGATAATTCTGTTTGGCATGCTAGATTAGGTCATCCCAGTCCTGAGGTTCTGTCAAAGTTATCTCATATGTACTGCCCTGAAATTCCAGCTTATAATGAATCTGTGTTTTGCGAATCTTGTTTGCAAGCTAAGCATAGGAAGTTACCTTTTGAAAATTCTGAAAATAGAGCTGAAAACCCCTTTGATCTTATACATATAGATCTGTGGGGTCTTTCACCTATTAACTCTATAAATGGAAATAGATACTTCCTGCTGATTGTTGATGATAACACAAGGTACACGTGGATCTATTTCCTTCAAACTAAAGACCAAGCCTTGTAAGTATTTCAGTCTTTCCATAAAATTGTTCAAACTCAATACTCTAGAGTGATTGAAACTGTTAGGTCCGACTAGGGAGGTGAATTTAGGACTGTTCATAAGTTTCTAAATTCTGTAGGCATAAAACATGAAGTTTCATGTCCCTATACACCTGAACAAAATGGTAGAGTGGAAAGGAAAAATAAAAATATTGTAGAAGTTGGTTTGTCTTTACTTAATCACAGCAATGTACCTAAAAGTTTTTGGCCCTATGCTTTCTATGAAGCTGTTCATATCATAAATCACCTGCCATCGAAACTTATAAATAATCAAACTCCCATTGAACTTCTAAGCAAAAGAAAACCTACATTCAAAACATTTAAAACTTTTGGTTGTTCCTGCTACCCTTTGTTAAGACCCTACATAAAACAAAAGTTGGATAATAGAACCACTGAGTGTGTCTACCTTGGTCAGAGTAGTCATCACAAGGGATATTTATGCTTGGACAGAGCCTCAGGAAAAGTCTACATATCAAGAGATGTTATTTTCAATGAATTCTCTTTCCCTTTTCAAAATTGTAAATCTGGTTCAGAGAAGCATTCAAAATCCACCTTATCAAATTTCAAACTTCTTCCCATTTGTGGTCCTAATGTGTTTGCCTTAAAACAACACTCCAATTCTGCATTGATTCAACCTTCACTCAGTCGTGAACTTGAACTTCAATCTAGATCATTTCAAAATAGACCTTGTTCTGAAAATTCTCCAAATCCAAACTCAACTCCCTCGACTCCTGAAACAACATCTACTTCTTTTGCTGTACCTGTGGTTTCCACTATTCCTCTATCAGATAACTCTCCCTCTTCACCACCCATAATCAAAGAGTTAAACTTACATGATGTCAGATTGCATTCCTCACCTATCCTAGATGCCTTGCTAGATAAAGGTGGAAACACCCATCATATGGTTACCAGATCCAAGGCTAGTATTTTCAAACCAAAGGCATATTTTACTCTATCAAATGACCTACCCATTGAGTCTTCTGATATTCATGAAGCAAAGAGACATAAAATTTGGTATGAAGCCATGTTACAAGAATTAAGGGCCTTAAATCAAAACATGACCTGGAAATTGGCACCAAGGGATCCCACTCAAAAAGTTATAGGCTGCAAATGGGTATACAAAGTTAAGTTAAAAGCTGATGGAACTCTTGAAAGATGTAAAGCCAGACTGGTTGCAAAGGGGTTTCATCAAATCCCAGGAATTGATTTCAATGAAACCTTCAGTCTAGTTGTAAAGATCACAACAATTAGAATAGTATTGTCCTTGGCACTTAGTTTTAAATGGAAAGTAAGACAGCTTGATGTGCATAATGCATTCCTTAATGGGGGACTTAAGAGAATCAGTTTTTATGGCACAACCACCTGGATTTGAAGATAAGACATTCCCTAACCATGTCTGTAAACTACAGAAAGCAATCTATGATTTAAAACAGAGTCCAAGAGCCTGGTATACTAAGTTAAGATGTTATCTTTTAAGCTTGGGATATCAGAACTCTAAAGTTGATTCTTCAATGTTCTATAAGCATCAAGAAGGAAATCTGATCATCATACTTGTCTATGTTGATGACATACTGATAACTAGATCTGATAAGGAAGCCATTGAAGGAGTCATAAGTCAATTAAGTAATGCCTTCTCTTTAAAAGATTTAGGAGATATCTCCTATTTCTTAGGAATTCAGCTTACTCGCAAGGATGATACTCTACATTGTTGCCAAGAAAAGTACATAACTAAGCTGCTAGAAAAATCTGGAATGTCAACCAGTAAACCCATTTCCACTCCTATGTCTCCTACTGCACATCTGTCTTTGTATGATGGAGATGATATCTCTGACCCCACAGAATATAGGAGTATAGTTGGGGCATTACAGTATTAAACGTTAAC
The DNA here is from genome assembly GCA_911865555.2 of Thlaspi arvense. Classification (NCBI taxonomy): domain Eukaryota; kingdom Viridiplantae; phylum Streptophyta; class Magnoliopsida; order Brassicales; family Brassicaceae; genus Thlaspi; species Thlaspi arvense. The sequence goes on from CAJVSB020000043.1 coordinate 27,350, forward strand.
CACACCTAATATAAGTTTTGCAATAAATAAAGCATGTCAGTTTCTTCATGCTCCTACAACTACACACATAAAAGCAGTCAAGAGAATTCTCAGATATCTCAAAGGAACTCCAAGTCATGGAATAACTTTCATAGCAAACAAAGAGTTGAACATCATTGGGTATACTGATTCTGACTAGGTAAGTTGTCCTGATGACAGGAAAAGTACGAGTGGGTATTGTATCTTCTTAGGTTCAAATCTCATCTCTTGGGCTTCTGGAAAGCAAAAGGTTGTTTCACGATCCAGTATTGAAGTTAAGTACAGAGCTGTAGCGAATGCAACAATAGAGATAATATGGATTGAATCTGTATTGAGTGAGCTGAAAGTTCCCTATAGAACTCCACCTACTATCCTATGTGACAACATGAGTACTGTCCAACTTGTTGCAAATCCTATTCTACATGCAAGAACAAAACATGTAGAAATTGATTACCACTTTGTTAGAGACAGAGTTGTTAAAGGTATCCTGGCAGTTCATCAAGTTCCTGCATCAGATCAATTGATAGATTCTCTCACTAAACCAGTTTCAACTCAAGTTTTTCAAAATATTAGAAGCAAGCTCTCAGGGCTTCATAGCCCTGCCAACTTGAGGGAGAATGTTGGAATGTATAGCAATTCTTACTCAATAGACTTGACTACAGCTGATCCAAACTCAAGGAGGTGCACAGATTCTCAATGAAGTTATCTGTACAATATATTCCTTTCTGTAACAAACTTGTACACGTCAATTTTCTATTTTTTATTTTCCTATTTATTTGTTTTACTTGTAAATATAAAGGCTTGCTCTGTATAGTGGAAAGGTACGAGAATAAGAACTTGTAGCTGTTATTCTTTTGATAATATTGAGCATACAGAGTTCACCGGCAATGGCTTCTTCTCTTCAATTCTTTATCCTCTCTTCCTTACCTTCTAAATTCCTAACAACCAGGCGAGTAAATTACTTGAGAATAGACCAAACTACGAACTTAGTTTGATCGAGGCCTACAAACTTTAAACCGTTTCAATTAGGTATTGATTCTTACATACCCAATTAAGATAATGCACGATGAAACCTCTCCGAACTACAAATTCCATACAGTGATTGCTCAATACACATTTACAAGCGCATTAACAAGAGTTCCCGGTGGAGTCTTCATCGGCATCTCTGCTTGTTTTCTTACTAAAGGTTGCGCTTGGGGGAGCTTCAATGCTCAATTCACTCTCATTCTTCAACTCTGCTACTTTTTGTTCTTTGCTCTTTCCCCAAAGCACGCTGTAGAGACTTGCCACCAACAACATCCCACCAACAACACTACGTATTCAAGAAGACAAGAAGATGGTGACAAATATTAAAATATTTAAGAATAAGAATATTTGTAAGTAAACCATATATTTTATACATAGAGATTTATAGAAAGTAGGACATCAGCATCAATGCTTTTCCACCTTGAGAAAGTTAGAATTTGCTTTTCAAAGCATAAAAATTGATGCATCTTTGAAATGGAAATTAGTTTAACAGAACACTTGTTACCCAATTGTTATTTTCAAATATTATACCCATCACTGATCATCCCTTACATAGAAAAACACACAGGATGGGGAAAAAATTGAAATAATATTATATGTTGGTTCGGAATGTGAATTTAAAGAAGTTAATCAACTTAATTACCTTCCTAAACTGACAGTCTCCCCTAGTAGAAACATGGAGCAGAAGATTGTTAAGATCAACCCCGCCGGTGTCCACATGGCTTGGAACACTGGCCCCTTCTTCTCAAGCAACCACGCTTGTATGTAATACCCGACTCCTGTCACTATAGTTCCCTGTCATACATACAGCATACGAGTTTTCCATACCTTAATAATCCATTCGCATGATATGAATACTTGTGAACATGTTCAAGAATCTCTAAGGAAATCAACCACGTCTGGGTCTTCTATAAATTCATTATATACTGCACCAAATAATTTAAGAAAAAAATAGGAAATTGCAATACTTAAATTGATGTTTGCTTACACTATAAGCTACGGCTGCAGACCCTAGTTTCCAGCCCAACTTCCATTGAGAAGGGTTCCTTTCTATTGCAATAGCTACCAGAAATGACTGAATCGCACTTACAATGCATTGAAGGCTTGTGAAGGCCAGCTTAGAAGGATACTCTTCCAAGACTCGAGTCTGATCTTTTTCCCAAATACAAATAATAAACAATGAGAAAATACTTAAAAGATGTTTCAGTTGATGATATGCCAAATCAATTGAAGAGTTGGAGGGGTGATTTTTGAAATTGGAAGAACTAGTCTCAAATTGGATAAGCAAAAACTAAGTTTTACACCTGAAGAAACATATCTTGAATTGAACTAATCTTAATTTCTTTTCCATTTTTGTTTTATTTTTTGTCAATGAAATGGATTGCAGAAATCAGAAAATTGGAAATTGAAGAAAACAGAAAGGAGGCATGATTAATAGGGAAACCAAACAACACCTGGAAAACAATCCAGAGAGCCCAACAGATGGGGCAAACAAACATAAGAACACAACCCTTTAACCATGATTGTTGGGAATATGGAGTGTGATCTTGGCTACTACTACTTAACAGGGGATGACGAAGAAAGAGTTTGAAACAGGGTCCTCTGTACAAGGCAAGTATCACCACCCCACCGAGGCAGAATACTATACCTCCAGCTTTTGCTACTCCACCAACTGTCCTCAACCTCAACTTCTCCATCCTGCATTACTTCCATATCAGTTCAAATATATGGAACAAATCATTTAAATACTCAAACAAAACACTTAACTTTCCCCGAGCAAGGAAGTTGATCATTTTAAGGCCATATCATTCAAAAAAAAGAAATGACAATTCATTAATATTTGAGATGTACCTGAGGATAAGTGCCAGAAAAAATGTGATCACAGGGAGGGTATTAGTGATTGCAGCAGCCATAGTTGGGGAAGTATAAACAAGGGCTAAGCCATTTGCATTTAATGGTACAGTAATTCTGAAAGGTAAATCCAAAAGATTAACGCTGATCCATATCCATTCCTATATCAGATAAATATAATTGCATTTGAAGCTATTAATGATTGAAAGCATACCCTACTAAAGAGAGCATAAAAATCTTGCTTAACGTCACAACTGAAAGCCGTGATGCCTTCTTTCTGCAATGATAGAATCAGTTTCAATAGTTACATGTCAAACAAGAAAATTGAAGGAGATAACAGTAAAACCAAATTAGAAGATGAATTACATTTACCCTTCAAATATTATGGCAAAAGGAAGTAGTAAAATGCTTCCAATGGCTTGCCTGTAGAAGACAAAAACAAAACTGCTCATACCATCATTGAAAGCAGCCTTGGCGAGTACAAACATGGCTGCAGATATGAACTGCAGTGAAATTGCTGCAACGTATGGCTTCTTTTCTCCCATTTTTCATTTGAGATTAGTTCATGCCCAAAACACAGACCATTCTATATATAGGTTCATATGTGTGTGTGTGTGTAATAAATGTATATTATTCCTGCCCACTAAACTAATAGCGTAATGAACAAAAATAAGTGCAATAAAAAGTGTCTATATTGCATCGATTCTCTGGAAATGATTCAAAAGGAGGGGAAAAAAATGGGCACCATAATTTCAGACAAAAAAGGACATTTTTTACCCTTTAAATATGGTCTTGCATCTGTGAAAGGACAAACAAAAGGATATGGAGATGATAGTAACCTACAAATAAAAAAAGAAAAATATAATATAGAAGGTTCAATTTATTTTTTTCCATTTGGAGATTTTCAATGCTTTTTTTAAGGGAAAATGATGAACAAGCCAATTTGAGTTGACACTAGTGAATATAAAAATGGGTAAAGCCCAAAAGATCTATCTCCAATATCAGTGTCAGTACCTCTACCACTTGCATCTGCATTACCAGAAATGCCCTCTCTCCCACTCAAATTAGAATCATTGCGAATTAGAAGTGGTTGCCATTGAGAGCAAAATGTATAGATTGACAACTAAAACAATGAATACTACTACCCATGTCTCTGGCTATGCTCCAACCATCAGATTCTGCATTTCTTCCATTTTCTTTTTCTTTTAAAGTAAAATATGATGAATTAACAATCGAGGTTTCTAAAACATTTCACAAGCATAATAGAACCAGTGAATCCTTTTCTCTTGTTTGTTGACCATTTTGAAGTTATTTTTCCTCTAAAACGTTTTTTACATTTTCAAATTGCTTTCTTACATCATTTTCAAAAACTTATTTGAGTGACTTAATGCGCCTGCATTAGGCTAGTGGTGACTCCTCTTTTACTTAAGGCCTATTTTCTAAGAATCCGGCATGAGTCGAATTTCAAGCTTTGGATTTTAATTGTTCCCTTCTTTCTTTCGAGATAAAAGGAGTTAATCAAAATTCAGGTGGTGACATTCAATATGGTAATTAAAGGCATAGGCTAAAGAAGATTGACGATCCTTTTGGCGAGGTTTCTTTTGCAAGCCAAGTGAATTCCCTTCTAGTTATGTGGCCAGAGTTTTTCGGAGTTGTGCCCACTATCTTGAGTGGGAGAAAAGACAAAGGGGTTAGCTACAAAGTCCAGTGAGGGAAACACAAGTTTAACAATACAAGTGGAAAATATCGAATCAATTATTAAAACAATGATATCACATGGTCAACGAAAATATCGAATCAAGTTTTATAATGACAAGTGGAATTGAAAAATGATTCCCTTTTCTGAAAGTATATGATTCATACTATGATATGAAGTAAGTTCAGAGTTCTCAATTTCCAATGGCATGAAATACTTGTAATAATTGGTTGTTCCCAGATACCACATTCGACAGCAGCTCCATTTCGGGTCCTTGAGTTTCCATTTGAAATGACACTTTCCTTCACCCAAGTCCACAACCACTCGGCATGGAATTTCAACTAGGCAAAACTGGTTTGCACAGGCTAGCTCGGCCAAAATATAGGGGTGCCCAAAACGAACTCCAGAGCCAGCAATTAACAAGTGCTAAGGTCGCATTATGCCAAACCATCGAGCCTAGTTATTTCATTGCTCTTTAGATAAAAATATCTGGTAGCATGTTCGTATAATACAGTATTATCCTCGCTGGATTAAAACTATGTACAGTCCCAAAACAAAATTCGTAGATGCTTAAAACGTATCAGGTAACAAGTCCAAATTTTCAAAACATAGCCGGAGTTTTATTCGTATCAGAAGTACTTGGCACGATAGATGAAAGCTTCTCATTCTTGAGCATGGCATAAGCTGTAAGGTGGAACCATGAACACCCATACACCCTCTTCCACATTACCTCCTGCAGGCGCTATGGACTGGCTAAAACTTAATCTGAGAAAATTGTATTTGGCAAACGGTTACCAAGGAACAACATTTTGAGGAATAAAACAATAAATGAAATGTCAGAAGTTCAACGCAAATGCAAGTAGAAGTTCACTGAGTCAAATTCTTCACATTAGCTGACTTGTATATTCAAATCCGTGCACTGAGTTGTATATAGAAGTAGGCTTTCTATGAGAAGAGGCTAAATGAAAATACAGCCAGCCTAAGGGTTCGACAGGTTTCTTCGTTTTTCAAAACTAGACAGCCCTTCACAAATTACCATTAAAAACTACGTAAATTTTCACCACACAAGGGCCCCAGTACATAAAACCTTCAAGTAGGCCCTTGTACTAAAGAGTTAAACCTTTAAACATCTAAAAATGAATTGCGTCTCAGTTCTTTCAATTGTTACAATCAAACCCTTGAAGATATCAATTGCACCCTTGAAGTACAAATATTTCCAGTAAAGTCTTGAGTCTTACCAATTAAGCCCTCGAACTCTAAATTCTTACTCCCTAGTTCTTCAGTTCGGTCATTATGCCTTTTAATTTATTCAATTAGGTCCCTAGACCTTAATAAACAGGCACTAAGTTTTTAAATATACAAAAATCTACCCTAAGCCTTCATAAATTACAAAAACAAATCATTGAACTAGCAATTTCTTGGAAAAGGCCATCCTTTTCCTCCTCTCCAATGTCTCCGATTCATTCTCACCGTCATTGCTCCTTGGCAGTGACAAACCCCTTACTTTTTCTTCTTTCTTTTTTTTTTCTTTCTTTCCTTCATCTCCCTTATCTCCTTTCACTTCTTTCCTTCCTTTCTTCTACAGTAATTTGGTCGGTCGCATAGATTCTACCCCTGCCACCTCTCTCTTTCTCTATCTATGAAACCGAACACAGAGAAAAGAGTTTACCTAGTTTAGTTAATAGTGACATGCTTCAGCTTCCCCAGTAACGTCACTACCAGAAAAATGGGTTTTAGTGACCGTAGTAACGGTCACTAAATACAAAGAAAATCGGTCACTGAATGATTAGTGACCGCATTTGTGATCAATAAAATTAGTTAGAAAAAGGCTCATCACTAATTCCTGCGATCACTAATTGGTGACCGAATTAGTGACCGCTAAACTACGGTCACTTTTGTGACCGCAGTTTCGGGGTCACTAATTTGTGACCCCTTTCATGGAGTCATTAATTTGGGTCATAATTTGTAACCCTTTTCTAGCGTCACTAATATGTGACCCCTTTCTGGGGTTACTAATTTGTGACCGTAGTTTTTGGGGTCACTAATTTGGGTCACAATTTGTGAAAGTTACTAATTTCACAATTTTTATAATTCACAAATTACTCATTCACCATAAAATAATATGATTCCTATAATATACATTCATTATTTCAATCCTCAATCACCACAAACAAACATAGAAAATAATTAAAAATCATAATGCATGTAATTTTATATGTGAAATTGTTAAATAATACATTTACATTCTTAATATTCATAAAATGTGCTCTTGATAATTACATAGAGAACAACCCAGTAAGCTTTCCTCCATGCATTCCCTTCTTAGCTGGGTTCTCCTTCCAGTCTACTTTTCCATTAATGATCTAATCTGGTTTCTTCTGCAAAAATAAGACAAGAAAATAAATTAATTATCATTATAAAATTTCAAATATGAAATGAAATGAGAAGAAAATGAAGAATAAAGAGGTTTCAACTTTGAATAAATAAATTTGTCTTCTTCTCTCATTTATTTTTCAAGTCATTCAATTAAATTAATCAGTTTCAACCCTCTAAAATATATTCAGTGCCCATAACAGAGAGAATCAAAGAAATGAACTACCCACACAATCCCCACGTGGGACATCACTCCATCTTTGTTAAACAATTTTTTTAACAAAATTTTATAAACCTATAAAACTTGGGAACATTCACCCGTGCATTTGAAGGAAAGACTAAAACAAAGATATTGGATAAAACAAAGTTGTTTGCTAATCTTCTAGTGGCTATTTACAAAGGTTAAGCATAAAAACAGGGGAGAAGAGTAACCAGACTTAAGAAGAGACTAACTTACCTTTTAAGTTTCAAAATGTGGGAGATAACAGTTCATAGAGGAAACCAAACAAACTAATCTTCTTCCTTGACAGCTTAGCTATGAACTATAACAAACTTGGGCCATCTTTTCTGCTAATCTCTCTGCATTCAACTCAAACTTCTCACTAAATAGTTTTTTTTTTTCGTAGAAAAAATCATGAATTAGGGAATATGAAAACCCAGTTTTGGAATGGAGTGTTACACATAGGGTCTAGACATTTGGATTAAATAACTCAGTTTTGGGAAGAGAGAGAGCCGGAGGAGGGAAGAACTAAAAATAAAGAGAGAATGAGAGAGAGAGAGAGACAGAGAGAGAGAGAGAGAGGAGGAGGGAAATGAAATTTTGGGGGGGTTCCAAATTCAATAAAGACATCTAAATTAAACAACCCAATTTTGGGAAAAGAAAGGGCGGGAGGAGGGGAAAATTAAAAATAAAGAGAGGATGAGAGAGAGAAAGAAGGAAAATGAAATTTTAGGGGTGTTCCAATTTCAATAAAGAGATGAGGGAAAATGAAAAATTGAGAGAGTTGAGGGAAAATTTTAGGAAAGCAAGTTTTAATTTTATATCAGATTCTACGGGTTTCAGGTTAGTTTTTAATATTTTTATATTTTTTAGATTAGAATTCTCTCTTTTTGATAGCTTTTATCAAATTTTTTTGTTTTTAAATAATTTATAATATATTTCAATTTAAAATACCCACAAAATTAAATAAAAATATAGAAACTTAAAACTAAATATAAATTTAGTATTTAATTATAATGTTACACAAAATAGAATGAAATTTGATTTTAAAATTTGATTTGGTTTTTTAAAATTTGGTTGGGTTTGGTTTAAAAAAAAAATCCGAAATTATGGTTTGGTTTGATTATTTTAATCAAAAACCAAAATTTTGAAATATTTCTCCCTCATAAAAAATATTAATAGGCAAACCCGCATGTACATATATTTATATAAATACATATTTAGATATATATATATACACTTGTATGCGTGCATAAATACACACATATATATGCTTACATATATATGCTTGTAACTAAACGAGACTTTATTTGTAACTAGACGGAACTGTGCTTATAACTGAACCAATTGATACCTATGAGGCTTGAGCTTAAACTATATGCTTGTAACTGAACAGAGATATACTTATAACTAAACGGAGCTCTGCTTGTAACTGAACTGAGCTGTAGTTGTAACTTGACGAAACTGTGCTTATAACTAAACCAATTAATTCCTATGAGACTTGGGCTTAGACTGTATACTTGTAACTAAATGAAGATGTGCTTGTAATTAAATAGAGCGCTGCTTGTAACTGAACTGAGCTGTGCTGTGCTTATAACTAAACCAATCAATATCTTTGAAATTTTGGCTTAGACCTGGTGATGTGCTTGTAACTAAACGGAAAGTGCTTGTAACAGAACTGAGCTGTGCTTGTAACTTGACAGAACTGTGCTTGTAACTGAACCAATTGATTCTTGTGAAACTTGAGCTTAGACTATATGCTTGTAACTAAACGGAGATGTGCTTGTAATTAAACAGAACGCTACTTATAACTAAACTGAGCTGTGCTTGTAACTAAACCAATCAATATCTTTGAAATTTTGGTTTAGACCTGATTCAAAAAATAGAGATATATGCTTGTAATTGAATAAAGATTTCCTTGTAAATAAATAGGAATATTCTTGTAACTAGATAGAAATGTGCTTGTATAGTATAATTTAACAAAATTTATATTTTCTTAAAATTAGTATTTAATTATAATATTATATAAAATATAATGGAATTAGATCTTGATTTTCAAATTTTAATTATATGAATTTTTAATTTGTATCAATTTAATTTATAAAAATGAGGATATATGTATATATATATATATAGAAGTACGAAATAATTACAAAATGGGTATACTAATTAATTTTATACTTAATCCAACATTACATATATACTATTATATTTATTTGATATTCTATTAGATATTTCTAGTAGAAATTTCTCATTTCTTATATTTTACCATGATATATACACTAAATGACATATGTGATCTTCATTATAGTATAGTTATTACAATAATTCTGTCAAATATTAAATATTAAGTGTTACTGGCCCTTAAGAAAACAATGCTTCATTTATAATACAAATTCTCTTCTTTGGTTTTACATTTTTATTTACTCTTTTATGGATTATTTGTTTGCTTACATATATATATATATATATATATGAGGTATATGCAATCATCTTAATTTTTTTATGAAATTTTATTATAACTAATTCATATAAATAGAAATTCACTTTTATAGGAGATTTAGATTAATTCAAAAAATCAATTTATATTAATGAATTATTTGATTTCAAGAGTTTAAATTCACAAATTATTTACACACTTCAAAAATACAATCATGACTTGAAATTCTATCAATTATTTTTAGATAATTTCTACCTATATTTAATAAAATATAAAATTTTAAGAAGATAAAAAACTTAGAGTCACTAATTAGTGACCCATTTTGGAAGTAGTACAAATTTTGGGGGGTGTTCCAATTTCAATAAAGAGAGGAGGAGGGAAAATGAAAAATGGAGAGGGTTGAGGGAAAATTTTAGGAAAGCAAGTTTTAATTTTATATCAGATTCTACGGGTTTCAAGCCAGCTTTCAGCATTTTTATATCTTTTAGATTAGAATTCTCTCTTTTTGATAGCTTTTATCAAATTTTTTGTTTTTAAATAATTTATAATATATTTCAATTTAAAATACCCTCAAAATTAAAGAAAAATATAGAAACTTAAAACTAAATATAAATTTAGTATTTAATTATAATGTTACACAAAATAGAATGAAATTAGATTTTAATTTTGGTTTGTTTTTTTTTTAAATTTGGTTGGGTTTGGTTTAAAAGAATAATCCAAAATTATGGTTTGGTTTGATTATTTTAATCAAAAATCAAAATTTTGAAATATTTATCCCTCATAAAAAATATTAATATGCAAACCCACATGTACATATATTTATATAAATACATATTTAGATATATATATATATATATATACTTGTATGCGTGCATAAACACACATATATATGCTTACATACATATACTTGTAATAAACAAGGCTTTACTTGTAACTAGACGGAACTGTGCTTGTAACTGAACCAATTGATACTTATGAGACTTGTTCTTAAACTATATGCTTGTAACTGAACAGAGATGTATTTGTAATTAAACGGAGCTCTGCTTGTAATTTGATGGAACTGTGCTTGTAATTGAACTAATTGATACCTATGAGACTTGAGCTTAAACTATATGCTTGTAACTGAAACAAAGATGTACTTGTAACCAAACGGAGCTCTGCTTGTAACTGAACTGAGCTGTGCTTGTAACTTGACAGAACTATGTTTGTAATTGGACTAATTGATTCCTGTTAGACTTGAGCTTAGACTCTATGCTTGTAATTAAATGGAGATGTACTTTTAATTAAATAGAGCGCTGCTTGTAACTAAACCAATCAATATCTTTGAAACTTTGGCTTAGACCTAGTGATGTACTTGTAACTAAACGGAGTTGTGCTTGTAACTTGACGAAACTGTTCTTGTTATTGAATCAATTGATTCTTGTGACACTTAGGCTTAGACTATATGCTTGTAACTAAACAGAGATGTGCTTGTAATTAAACAGAGCGTTGCTTGTAATTGAACTGAACTATGTTTGTAACTAAGCCAATCAATAACTTTGAAATTTGGCTTAGACCTGGTTCACAAAATAGAGATATATATTTGTAATTGAATAGAGTTTTGCTTGTAAATAAATGGGAATATGCGTGTAAATAGATAGAAATGTACTTGTATAGTATAATTTAACAAAATTTATATTTTCTTAAAATTAGTATTTAATTATAATATTATATAAAATATAATGGAATTAGATCTTGATTTTCGAATTTTAATTATATGAATTTTTAATTTGTATCAATTTAATTTATAAAAATGAGGATATATATATATATATATAGAAGTACAAAATAATTACAAAATGGGTATACTAATTAATTTTATACTTAATCCAACATTACATATATACTATTATATTTATTTGATATTCTATTAGGTATTTCTAGTAGAAATTTCTCATTTCTTATATTTTACCATGATATATACACTAAATGACATATGTGATCTTCATTATAGTATAGTTGTTACAATAATTCTGTCAAACATTAAGGATTAAGTGTTGCTGGCCCTTAAGAAAACAATGTTTCATTATAATACAATTCTGTTTTTTTGTTTTATATTTTTATTTACTCTTTTATGAATTATTTGTTTGTTTATATATATATGTGTGTGTGTGTGTGTGTGGGGTATATGCAATCATCTTAATTTTTTAATAAAATTTTATTATAATTAATTCATATAAATAGAAATTCACTTTTATAGGAGATTTAGATTAATTCAAAAAATCAATTTATATTAATGAATTATTTGATTTCAAGAGTTTAAATTCACAAATTATTTACACACTTCAAAAAAACAATCATGACTTGAAATTCTATCAATTATTTTTAGATAATTTCTACCTATATTTAATTAAAATATAAAATTTTAGGAAGATAAAAAATTTGGAGCCACTAATTAGTGACCCATTTTAGAACTAGTACAAATTTTGGTTATTAATTAGTGATCCACTTTGTAATCTCTCAAAATAGGGTCACTAAATGTGACCGCTTACATGGAGGTCACTAAATAGTGACCAAATATAAGAAGTATGGCCAAATTAGTAACCCCTTTTGTGACCCAAAAACTAGGTCACTAATTAGTGACCCATTTTGTAACCATTTAAAATGGAGTAACTAATTAGTGACTCAATTAGTAACTGATATACAGCGATTACTAAATTACTGACCAATTTGTGATCGATTTACTTTGAGTCACAAAATCGGTCACAAAAAGGTCACAAATTTGGTTATAACATTTTTTTAAGAAAATGAGATAAATCAGTCATTGATGGATCACTAAGCAGTCACTGATTAGTGATTCCAAGAGACAGTCAATGATTTGTAATTAGAAAATCAACTTTTTCTAGTAGTGCGTGATCTCAACTCTGCTACTTCACTACTTCTACTCTCGCTTTGGCATTCTCTCTCTCTCTCTCTAGCTTGTCTCTCTCCCGTTTCACTTGGCCCTTTTCCCTCACTACGAGAAAACGCTCGAAAGGCCAACTTTATAGACCGAAATTGGACATTGTTGGGCACACCAAGCAAGGAGCAGTGAATGGTATTGATGGGCAATGGCATGCATACAAAAGAAAATGGAGAAGTTGGAAGTGGCAGGCGGCGGAGAATGGTGATTAGTTAAAAAGGACTGTGTAAAGATTGGCGACCAGTGAAGCTCGTTGATTTTTTAGGTAGCAATGTCACAATGCGGACACTCACTCTTTGTTTCTTCTTGTTTGTACTAATCCAAAAATACCTCCCAATAAAACATCGACTTTGCCCTCCAAAAGGTTCCTGAAATTCCCACCCTACCCCTCCTTCTCAAATTACCATCTTGCCCATCCTAAACTGTTGAAAAGACTGATGTGCCCTTGCACTTTTTGATTAATTCCGACCATGTCCCTCGATTTAATTTAATTGATAAAAGTTTAGAAAAATTGATTTAATTAATAGAAAATCATTTAATTTAAAATGATTCCTCCAATTTCGGCCACTTTTATAATCAAAATAAATAAATACAAAAATATAAGAATATGTTAGAAAAGAAAAGCAAAGAAGTTTATTATTTTGCTTTACCTATTTTTTAATCATCTCCCCTTGATATTGCTCCAAAAATTCTTGGTTGCTTGCCGCAACTATTCATGCTTCCAATTCTTTATAAGAGTTTGCAAAGAAGAGAGAACCAAGTGAAGGTTAAGTCAATATTTTTGTTGAAATTTATTTATTTATGTTTCAAAACTTAATGAATGTGGTCATGATTTATTTTTTAAATAAAAAGGTTTGAATTATTTTTGCTTTCAATTACTTGTAGGAGTGCTTTTATCTTTTTCCTTCTTGATGGTTTATATATATTAAATTTGTTTCCCAACATGGTTTTGAATGTTGTAAAGAATGGAACTCAAAGGGTTTTTACAAAAGAAAAACCGTTTAGTTTGGGTCATATTTTAAAAGAAAATATTAACAGATTAAAAAAAATGAAATTCATCCAAATCTAAATTTTGATGATTTTGAATCCTCTGTCAACTGCATCCAAGAAAAATTGTCTAAAACCAAGAAATATCATGACACCCGTAGCAGTGATCTTCTAGAGTAGATTGTAAAAATATTTGTATGTCCTCTATCTTCTACTCTTTGTGGCAAGAAATATCTTGTAATATTTATAGAAGATTTTCTAATTATGGCTATATTTATTTAATAGATAATAAATCTAAAGCACTAGATAAGTTCAAAAGTTTGAAAAGCAAATTAGAAAATTAATTAAAATTGCCAAATTATAAGTTGTAATATTATGGTAAGCATACGAACTTAGGTTAGTAGGAAGGAGCCTTTTTTTGAACTTAAAAAGGTTTTTGGTATCATTGCACAACATACACCATTCTGGTTTTTTCATTGGTTATCCATATCCTGTAAAGGCTACATTTTTTACTGTCCCAATCACAACGAAAAGATTACTAAATATCTCACCAAGAAATTTTTAGATGACAATTATATTGTTTTAGATGATCGGGATCCAGTCCTAATGCATATGCCTAGTGTGCCATAAAAGGTTGATCCCACCTTTTTAAATATGGACAAGTCATGCGGCCAAGGAATGAAGCAGTTGGAGCAATACAACGGGAGTTTCAACCAATCCTACAAACTCAACGAGCTATTTTGAGATGATCTCGAAGGGAGAAAAGACCAAAATTGTGATGATTACTTGATTTACCTTGAAGAAAAACAAATTATGATATTGGTGAGATCGCTGATCCATTCACCTTCAAAGAAGCAGCTAAGGGACTAAATTTAACAAAATGGAGATTTTCCATGGATGAAAAAATATAATCTATGGAAAATAATGGTGCTTCGGAGTTTGTAGATATTCTTGATAGCTTCAAACATGTTGGCTGCAAATTACTTTTCAAAATTTTCAGGTTAGTAGGAATAAATTTATTTTCTTGGTATTCTATGGTGATATTCTACTTGCCAACAATAATTTAGGTCTACTTCATGAAGTTAAGAAAATTTGGAGAAATATTGTTGACACGAAAGACCTTGGTAAGATTTCTTTTGGGATTCATTACCAACAAATTGCATTTTAGCTAAAAAAAATAAATGGAACAAAGGTTAAATTTGCTATAGAAAAAGATTCATCATAATGAAATTCTATTTTTTTTTTTTTTTTTACAAAAAAGTACCTCTTTGGTAACAAAGAAAAATATTTGTCACCTTAAATGTAGTATTGTTACGAAAAAAATTTTCTTCAGTAACCAAACAGAAAAATTGTTACACGTTCCCCTATTTAGGGAAGAAGTTTTTATAATAATTTTTTCTACATTTTATAACAGTCAGAATTTTCTTACGAATAAATAATTGTGTAACAAAATTTTTCGTTACTAATTTTTCATGTCTTTAAAATTATTTCCTCCAATTCATCACTAATTTTTCATATCAATAAAAATTATTTCCTTCTAAAATTATTTCTCTCCAAAATTTTAGGATGAAAAAATTTTACTAATTTTGTCACATAGATTATTAAGTGCAAAAAACAAAATTTAATTCGTTAAAAAGTTAATCTAACATAATTTGTTAGAGACCAACAATTTCTTTTAAGTCTAACTTGAGATTAATGATGATCCTACAAAATCAGTATAATTAATTCAAAAATCTAGTTAATTAATTGGATTAAAGTCTAAATGGCTTAATTAAACATGGTCCACTTACAAATTAATTAAAATTCAAATTAATAAATACAAATTTAAATCAATCAATTAATTAAAACTTAAATCAATTATTTAATTAAGGTTTAATCATTCAAGTCCACATAATTAAATTAGTTAAACTTAAATAGGTTAATTAGTTCTAAGGTAATTAAATTAATCAAGTTTATCTAAATTTAATTGCACCCAACATAACCAAACTACTTTGTTAAATAATTGTTATGGTCCATTTAAAATTATTTGGGACATAATCACTACTAAAACAAGCCTATTTAGCAACCGTAATAGTAGTCACTAAATATAAAGGGAGGTGGTCATTGAATGAATCAGTGACTATTTTTGTGCCAACCAAGTTGATCACAAATTTCCTTATCACTAATTTTCATTAGTGACCGCAAATTTGGAGTCACTAATTAGTAACCGCCAAATCGATCACTAATCTTTTGAAAGGGATTACCAAATATTTTTGTACAAAGTGACAAATTGCGGTCACTAATTAGTGACCGAACTATTGGCTGTTATAAATTAGTGATAGCATAATGACAGTCACAAATTAGTGATCGAAATGCTTGCGGTCACTAATTTGTGTCCACAGCTAAGCAATTACAAATTAAAAGAAGAAACAATTTATCAAGCCATCATTCTATCTATTGGGTGCTAATACATATGTTATTTTTTGTATGCCATTTGGTCTATAATTTTTTTTTTTCATATTTTATGTTTTCTTTATGATAAATAGAAATTTTTTTTCATAATGTGATTTAACAAAAGTCATTTTATTTTGGTTTATGAACTTTAGCCGTTCTTTTAATTTCTCCCAATCCCAAAGAGGTTGTTTCAATTTGGTGCAAAAAAAAAGTCATTTAAACCATAATATTTGGTCCATTCCTAAGCTAGTCCAATTTGGTCCAAACATGCAAGATTTGTGATAGATAGAGAAGCACGTTTGCTTGCCGCCATAAGTCTTCGGGGGCACACATAGGCACTTGGAATAGCACTTGAGGTAGAAGAACATGCATATATAGCTTCTTATGTGACGCCGCCAAGCATCAGTACGTAGATCTCGGCCAGCGATATGTGAAGCACAGGCAAATATTTTTTAAAAAACATGACAAGCAACACTAAAATCCAAACCTATAAACACACATTTGTGTATTTTTTTTCATTCGTAACGTACTCTGATGTGTGCAATATGTTTGCTAAAATACGTCAAAGAAAAAGATGGCCTAAGGAATTACCTACACAATTTCAGCAAAAGAACATCCTTACACAATTTCAACAAAGGAATAACATCTATATTAGCAAAACCTACAAAATGCATGTGTTAAAAACAAATCTTGGTCAAACTTAGGAAGTGGGTTTGTTACCTCAGCCACATTGGAGAACATAATCTAGAGGAGCAAAGAAGCGAGCAACAAAAGAGCATTGTATGGGTTGAAGAGAGAGAGAGAGAGAGAAAAGGGGAAGAGAGAGTCCAAGTGTTTAAGGATTTGGGTTAGGCAATACTGTTTTGAGAATAGAGATAAAGGAGGGAGAAATAAAAAACGTAGAGAGAGAAGAGGGAAAAAATGGGCCAGTTTTGGGAATAGAGAGAAAGGAGGGAGAAGTGAAATATTGAGGGAGGGAGAGAAAGAGAGATGAGGGAAAAAAAAGAGTTCAGTTTTGGGAATAGAGAGAAAGGAGGAAAAGAAAGGGGGAGAAGTGAATATGGCAATAAAAAAAGAGAGGGAAAAATGGAGGCCAGCTTTGGGAATAGAGAGAAAGGAGGGAAAAATGAAAAGCGAAGAGAGAAAGGGAGGAGGGAAAAGTGGAGGGAAATGAAAGTTTGGGTAAAAACTAATCTAATTTCAATTTGTCTAGGATAGTGCATTCTGAGATTCTTTGCTTTATTATTTTAAATTAGAATTTTTTTTTTCTTTTTATAGTTTTCCCCTTCTTTCATTTTTTTTCCCAATTCTATTCTTTTAGATTTTCTAAATTGTATAATTTATAAATTTAATTTATAGATATAAGGCAAGAACAAGAAATAAAGAAAGCAGAGAAATGAAATTTTAAAAAATGAGTAAAAATATTTTGATCCATTTAATCTCTTTATCTATATATTCATTACTATATCATCTTATTAAGCAGGCCTTAACCTTTAGTTTTGAAAAAATGCAACACTTTTTTTATTAATTTGATTAATATAAGGGATTAAAAAGAAAAGAAAAAATCTTCACATTAACATAATTCTCTCTATTTCACATTTATTTGTATATCAAAATTTTATTATTTTTTGAATATTTGAGTATAGTATAATTAATCAATTTCTATATATTTCAAATTTATATTTTTAAAATTAGCATTTAATTATAATATTGTATGATATAGAATGGAAATCGTCAAGGCCGGTTGACCCCATGCCTATTGAATCGATTGGAGGAGATTGTTGGAGTAGTATAATTTAACAAAATTTATATTTTCAAAATTAGTATTTAATTATAATATTATATGAAATATAATGGAATTAGATCTTGATTTTTAAAATTTAATTATATGAATTTTTGATTTGTGTCAATTGAATATAAAAAATGAGTCTATATATGTATACACACACACACACACACACATATAAAATAGAATGAATATATATACTTGTAACAAAATGAAAATGTACTTGTAACTTAATTTATTTGTAATTGACAGAACTGTGCTTGTAATTAAATTAATTGATGTTTGTAAGTTTTAGGCTTGGCTTTGGTTCACTAAATAGAGATATATATTTATAACTGAACAGAGATTTAATTGTAATTGAATAAAGCTTTGCTTGTAACTGGACGAAAACCATGCCTGTAACTGAACAAATTGATAAATATAAGACTTAAGCTTGGGCTATGTTCACTAAATAGAAATATATACTTATAAGTGAACGGAGATTTGCTTGTAACTAAATAAAGTTATGCTTGCAACCGAACAGGACAATGCTTGTAACCTGATGGGACAATGCTTATAACTCAATGGATTGATGCCTGTAACCCTTAAAATTAAACTTGGTACAAAAATGGAAATATATGAACTTAACTGAACAAAATTATACTTGCAATTGAACGAAGCAATGCCTGTAACCCGACGGGGTGGTACTTGTAACTCAACGCATTGATGCCCATAACACCTTAAGTTTAAACTTGGTTTAAAAATGGAGATATATGTATATAACTGAATAAAACTATACTAAAAACTGAATAAGGCGATGCTTGTAACTTGACAAGACAGTGCTTGTAACTCAACGCATTGGTGCTTGTAACCTTACATTATTACAAATGTTTTTTCGATTTGCACCACGGGATGGTGCTTGTAAACAGCCATTACATGCACCACGCAAGCAAAGTAGAGATTCTTGCTATAAATATATTGAAAAAAGGTATTCAATGACTATTGCTATGGTCACTAAATACAAAAGGAGGCAGTCACTAAATGAATTAGTAATTGCTCTTGTGACTGATCAAGTCTGAGTAATTATTCCTATCAAGTTGACTAGCTTTGGAATTTTCCCTTTTTTTTGTATTATTGAGTAATAATGGAATACTTCTTTCATAGTCATAGAAATAGGAGATAAAATTCACATGGATATAGTAAGTCGCTTGAGTTGCACTAATTTTAGAAAAATTTCACAAATATTTTATGACTTCAATTTGTAAAAAGAAGTTTAATATCCAAATTAATAATATAAATTTATATGACAAAATAAACACTAAACATAGAGAACATTAAGGAGAATACTTGAATTATAGTAACTTCGGTAGCCATTAAAGATTAAGAGTTAGTGACCATCAAGGGGAAAAATACTTTCTTGACAATGGAAATGATCTTCTTTTATTTTCAATTTTATTTATTTGTTTTGATAGACCCCCTTTTGCTTGTATATAAACATGTGTGTGTGTGTGTGTGTATAAACTATGTAATAATTTTGGTTATATTATAAAATTTTATTATAACTAATTCATATAATTGGAAATTCACTTTTACATAATGTTCTTAAAAAATGAGATCATGGTTTGAATCATATAACTCATTTTTATATAATTTTCACCTTAAAAAAATATTACTAACCAATTTTGTAACGGATAAAAATGTAGTGACCCTTTTTATAACCACTTGAATTAGGGTCACAATTAGTGATTGTAGTAAAAGATTTGTTGATTGAAATAGTGACCCCAGTAGTAACCGCTAAAGGGGTCACTAATTTAGTCACCTTATTTTTGATAACCAGAAAGGGAGTCACTAATTTGTGACCGAATCTAAAACTCACACCTAAATTAGTGGTCTTTTTTATGACCGGCTAAAATGGGGTCACTAATGAATGACCAATTCTGTGACCATCTTAGATGCAATTACTAATTAGCGACTATTTAGTAATTAAAATACTAGTAGTTGCTAATTTTATAATTAATTTATGACCACAATAACTAGAGTCACAAAATTAGTCATAAATTAGTTATTATATTTTTTTTTAGAAAAATTAAGAGTGAGCCAGTCACTAATGGATCATTAAGCAATCACTAATTCCCTTTTCTTTTGTAGTGAATATATGATTATATTATAACACAATTAATATGGGTCATTTAATTAGTTGCATTAAGGCCAACTAAATAATAGTTGCTAATCCAACAATAAGTTGGGTAGGCCTAATGTATATCAAGTCCAAAAATTAATTAAACCTTATTCTGTATAAGTGTTAAGATAATAACAAAGTCCAACAAAATTTAATTAGAGCATAAACCATTTATTAATTCCAATATAACAAGCCATATTGCTATCCACCATAGTGCACCAACATTGAACTCTTTTTTTGTCTTTTCTCTTGCCCCTCTATTCTCTCTCTAGAGTCTATACGCGCATGCCCGCACACATTCCATACATACATGCAAGTAGAAATAGTAGTGACGGTCATGGTTGCTATTGCAAGCTTGTCCAATCAGCTCTTGTCAAGAAACTTGATGGTCAGTAACCACCATCACCTTCCTCACAACACAGTGATATCAACCAAGCCATCCCCACAAGAACCGACTAAACCACCACACCAATCGCTTGCCAAGTTCACGACTTTAATCCGTGGCAGCTCTTTGCAAGCAACTGCCACCATCAATCAAGTTGTCTTTGCCCCAAGAAATTTTTCCCCAAGCTCATTGCTTCAATTGAAGGAAATTGAGATCTACACTAATGTGTGTGCGCGTGCGTGCATGCGCAGCGGGTGAGATGGGGTGAGGGAGTGAAAACTAAATGGAGTTCTGTCCTTTTTTGCAGTTGTAAAAATACATTCAAAATTTTACTTTGCCTCCCTAAAGTGTTCCAAGGTCTAATCTGAAACACCAAGATTTCGATTTCAACATTTTGACTTCCTAAGGATAAAAAGACAAGCATGCTTGAAGCGCTTTGAGAACAATTTTTTGGAACCATTTTACAATGCAATTTTTTAAACCTTTTGAAGGTCAAACTTTGGTCTTTAGAAGCATCTTTAAGAAGAATTAGTCCAAATTTTTATGACATTGTTATAGAAGACTACCTAAAAAACTAAAACTAATGCCTTCAAATTTATGCTTCAAATACATTTTCCTTGAGGTTGAAATTGCCAAAATTCACAGGTTATGCACCTTGGACTTACGACCTCTATATTGTAAGTTCTACCGACTGGGGACATAACTGTCAATATACATGGGGCTGACATCTTTGCAGCAGGCCGCACTAAAATAATTTAGCAGCAAAAACCTGTCCCAAGGATTGTGGCAGTTAGTAGGTTCATGGCTAGAGCAGCAAACTGGTGCTCCCATTCTTCCTTTCGATTTGTTCATAGGAGGTGTGTGCCTAATAGATAGAGCAGAATAGCACATTTTGACATTCGTTGGATGTATATAGAATGAATTTCTTTTAAATGTATGGAAAATCTATACTATGAGATGAGTTTTTTACGCATTTAATAGAAGCTGGGTATCCTGTCTCACAAAATGCACTCATTATCAAACCAACCCTTTCGAACTCTCAAGATTAAAGAATTTCTTTTTTTTTTTTTAATACATTAGATTGTAAATTTGGAAAGGGAGAAAGGCCAAGATTGAATATATTTACTTATTGAAAAATCTCATAAATATTTTATTTATATCATAAAGTACTCATCAATTATTTGGCTCATTAGCTCCAGATGGCAGAACCTTAAGTCAATCCCCAGACTGCCATTCCAATAATGTGGGAACATATTGGCTTGCAGTTCCTTAGTTGCGACCAGAAAACTAGCTACGCACATATGCCGGGGGAATAAATTACCACTGAGTCACCGAACTTTGAACTTAATTAAATTGAGGCCCACAAACTTTAACTGTTTCAATTAGGTATTGATTCTTTAGTCCATTGACATAGTGTGCAATGACACATTTTCCAACTACGAATCCCATACAGTGATTTCTCAAAACACGTTCACTAATTCCCAGTCAAGTCTTCTTCACTACTTTCCTTTCTAATTCTTGCTTCAATGTTCAATTCACTCTCATTCTTTAAGTCCGTTCTATTTGTCTTTTGCTCTTGTCTCTTTCCCCACGGCGCGCTGTAAAGACTAGCCACCAACAACATCCCACCTAAAATACTTCATGTTGGAGAAAAAGAATATTAGGGATGTAAACCAATAGAAAGCAAGACATCAGCATCAATACTATTCCAACCTGAAAGGGTTAGGACTGCTTTTCCGGAGGATAAAAACTAATCCAACTTTTAAAGGAATATTAAATCTAATTATAATATTGCGTTTCAACATAGCAGGAATTTATGTTAGAATGAATTCGCTGTCTCAATAAAGAGAACTTGGAATTTTATCATGTGTTGAAATGTCTCCGAGACTACTGTCAAGATGGAATTGAAAATTATAGTGTTGAATTTTTTGTAAGAATGCTAGTTCTTCATTCTTCTAGGTGATAGTTGTCCCCAATTCTTGACACATTCAGAATTTGTAGGCTCTATAATCCCTTGTTGCCCCACATATGGCCGCTAAAACATTTTGTAATGCAGCAAGTAGTGAGACAATTACCCACATCCCTATAAAGGACCTGCACGCGTGCGCGCGCTAGCTGTTACATATAAAAAAAATACTTAAAAATTGTAAAAGTTTAGAAAATATTGAAAGTATAGAAGTTTAAGATGTTTGCAAATTATATTGAAAAATAGTGGAAACCAATAAATTGATGTTTGAGAAAATAATTGTAGTAATTGTTTATTATATTAAAATTTATAAATTGACCATTATTTTAAAAAATGATATATATATATATATATATATGGGGCCATAAAGAAAATTTTTTTGAGTTATAAATACAAATTTGAAATTATTAAAATTGAAAACAAATAAATTATTTATAATTTATATAAGTTATTAATAATTTTTTCTTTTTATATAATTATCTTCATATAAGTTGTTAATAATTTAAAAATCTGATTTTGACATTCTCCTTTTCAATATAATTTTGTTTTCAATTTAAAAACATAATTTTACTTATTCTTAAATTCTAATTAATTTTTTAATTTAATTAAAATAAATAACTGTATAAAAATATCTTTGTTGATTTGGAAAGGCTAAAATAAAATTATAATAAAAATATTAGTATATATTTGTCGAACAAAAATTTTTATTATTTACAATTATACCATTAGTTACAAGAAAAATATATTTATATAATTCTACTTCTAGCGATTTTTAATTAAAGTTTAGAGAAAGTAGTGCGATAAGCAATAATATAAATAGACAAAATTGTTAAAAAATAATTATAAATAAAAAATTACAAAAAAATAACTCGCACAAATTGGTACAAAGTATTTTTTCAACTAATAATTACTTACATCTTATATATCTACAACCGAACCCACAAGTCTCACCAAATAATGTGAATTCCTATTATTTTAACATGTATCCCATAACCCAATGATTTTAACAAGTATCCCACGGCCTAACATGTTTGTGTCATTTCAAAACTTATGTATATTATGAAACTAAGAATTAATCAAAGTAGTATAATATTTGTGAGATTCGTTAAAAAATCATGCATTTAACTTTTGATCTTCTCCTAATTTAGGCCTCCGATATACTTAAAAAGAAATACTTTCTCCATTCTCTTCGTGGTGTAATAAACTTTGCCATGTTTCAAATTATTGAGCTGCCCCCAACACCGACTTATTATTTTCAAAGATCATACCTATCATTGGACCACTGGTCGTCGAGGTATATAAATATAAACAGTTGGTGGATGATATTATGTGTTGTTTTGAAACTTGAATTTAAAGAAGTTGGTTAATTTCATTACCTTCCTAGGCTGACAATCTCCCCCAGTAGAAACATGGAGCAAACGATTGTCAAAATCAATCTCGCTGGTGTCCCCATGGCTTGGAACACTGGTCCTTTCTTCTTAAGCAACCACGCCTGTATGTAATAGTTGAATCCTGACCCTATAGAACCCTGTTACACATGCTCTCCATGCCTTAATACCCATTCATATCATATAAATAACTGCCAGCGGGTTCAAGAGTCTAAGGAAAATCACAGTTTCAAGCAATACGTGCGTACTTATCAGTATTCTATATATTCATTGCAGTCTGTAATCAATGTCAATTGATGTTTGCTTACACTAAAAGCGACAGCCACCATCCTTAGGTTCCAGCCCAACTTCCATTGAGAAGGATTCCTCTCCAATGCAATAGCTACAAAAAACGACTGAATCGCGCCGACCAAGCATTGATGGCTCGTGAAAGCCAACTTTGAAGGATATTCTTCCGAAACTCGAGCCTGATCAAGTTAAAAAAGCAAGAGATATGTTTATCTTTCTTGAGTTTCTTCGGTTTTGTATCAACAAAGCAGATTGTAGTAATCAGAAAATCAGAAATTTAAGAAAACGGAAAGGAGGAGGGGAAAAGGGAAAAAGAAAAATAACAAAGGCATGATATAATTGGGGAAACAAACAGCACCTGAAAAACGACCGACAGAGACCAACAGAGGGTGCAAGCAACCATGAGCAAACAGCCCTTTATCCATGATTCTTGGGAATATGGATTGTGATCTTGGCTACTACTACTTAACAGGGGATGATGAAAGAGTTTGAAGCAGGGTCCTCTGTACACCGCAAGCACCGCCACTCCACCAAGGCAGAATACCATACCGGCAGCTTTTGCTACTCCACCACCTGTCCACTTCAACTTCTCCATCCTGCACTACCTTCATTTTCAATATCATTTAAATATTCAAACAAAATACTTAACTCTCCTGAGCATGGAAGTTGATCATTTTAAGGTTATATCAGTCTAGAAACGAAATATGAACGTTCATTTATACCTGAGATGTACCTGAACACAAGTGCCAGAAAAAATGTGATGACAGGGAGGGTATTAGTGATTGCAGCAGTCAGAGTTGCAGAAGTATAAACAAGGGCCAACCCATTTGCATTTGATGGTAAAGTTATTCTGAAAGGTAAGCACAAAATGTTGAGTTAATCACTATCTATTCGTATACCAGATAATACAATTAAATATGAAGCTGTTTATATTTGAAAGCATACCCCAGTAGAGCAAGCATGAATGCTCAAGGTCACAAATGAAAGCTGCGGTGCCTTCTTTCTACAATAGCATGGACATATAAAGATTAGTAAGTTTCAATATTTATATGTGAAAGAGGAAACACGAAGAAGATAACAGTGAAACCAAAGTACAAGATGAAACAGATTTACCGTTCAAGTATTATGGCAAAAGGGAGTAGTAACATAGTACCAATGGCTTGCCTGTAGAAGATGAAAACAAAAATGCTTATACCGTCGTTGAAAGCAGCCTTATCCAGTATACATATGCTTGCATATATCGACTGCTGTAAAATTGCTGCAACATATGGCTTCTTTTCCTCCATTTTCCCTTTGTTTGGAACTGAAGCTTGAATGGTTTGATGCCCAAGGCACAGAATGTTTAATATATGGGTTCATCTACATCTGCTCAGTGGTCAAAAGGAATTATTAACTCAACGTATGCTATTCCTCTTCCACTGAATAAAGAATAAGTGCAATAAAGAGTGGCAACATTGCATTGATTCTCTGGGAAATGACATAAAAAAGGAGAAAACGGGCCCCATTGTTTCAGTTTAAAAGTGACATTTCCTTTTCTCTTTTTGTTGAGGATTAAAATATTTATGACATGTAATTGTGATATTTATCACATATAATTGTCATATTTAACAAATATTTGTTTATCACGTATTCAAATTCGGTGCTTCTTGTCACATATTAGCTTTCTCTATTTAAATCCTTCTAACTAATTATGTTAGAATAAAATTTTTCCTTTATCTCAAACACTTTCATGGTATGTAGCTTTTACAATCCATTCTCCATCACTACGAGAAAACTAATATTTAGCCACAGTCATAACCGTGGCTAACATCCACAAAAACCGTGGCTAAATAAGGTTATCACGATTCATAAAACCGTGGCTAATAAAGGCGTCGCAATGTTATTTGCCACAATTTTTCGAACTGGGGTAGCCTCATTTAGCGACGGTTTTTGTGGATTTTAGCCCCGGTTGTAACCGTGGCTAATAATTAAAAAAGAAAAATAAAAAAATGAAAGCAAAATATTAGTTAGCCACAGTTTTAACCATGGCTAAATTTTTGCCACGAATGCAATGCGTAGCCATGGTTTGACTGTGGCTAAGTTGGGTTGAAAATTTTGCCACATGCTAACTGTGGATAGATTTTGGCCACTCGCCAATTGTGTAGCCACGGTTTAACTATGGCTAATATTTTCATTCTTTTTTTTTAAAAAAAAAATGTTCAGATTTTGTATTACATAGATAAATTATTTGCATACACAATAATATTACAAAAAGATTCGAATAAAGCAAAACATTAAATTTAACATATATAAAGTCCAAGTCTTTACATAGCAAAAAAAATTGAGGTATCATATGTATCACTAGCAAAATCAAAAGTTACAAACATGCAATATTCATAACTTCTTTAAACTCCTATCTAGTGATAAATTGCAAAAGTCCTAGAATAACATCAATTTACAGATATTCTAAGCAAATATGACTACAAGTGGGGAGTATCTTGGTGGAAACTAGGTAACTCACTACCAAATTTATCTTGAAGAAATTTGTGGAGAGTTTCCAACTGTGACTTGGTTCATCATATCCACTCAACTTTTCTTGCAAAGTCTCTACTTGCTTCTTCAAGTCTTGAATATACTGATTGTTAATATTATTACTAGAGCCACCAAAATTCACATAGTTAATGAAATTTCTTGGCAATCCAAATACACTTGAGGGGCAAACGCCAATGCTAAACCACGCACACGACCTGAATGCTTAGCACCACATACTTTTCCAATCGCATCATCACAATGAGCCAATACCTTTGATGGAACACCTAAAGTTGTAGCATATTCCTAATCTTGAGACAAGTGTTCAGATATTTTATCCTATAAATGAACAAGAAAAGAGATAAAATATTGCTAAAAATACAAGATAAATGAATGATGAATTGAAGTTTGTTTAGTTCAATATTGTGCAATTAAGAAATGACCAAAATATGTAGTTCAAACATTATGGCTAGGGAAGCATGGATAACTTATTCTAAATCATAAATGCATGCTAGTAATCCTAATTTAAAGAGTGCAGCTTGAAGGGATACTAATGTGTAGAAAATGTCAATGAGAATTTCCCAACTATTCACATGCATGCAAAATTGAGAAGCATGGATAATGAATGCTTGTTAGTGTCTAAAATGAGTGCTTAAATAGCAATTGTCATGACCTAAAAAAAAAAAAAAAAAATCAGCAGAGTTTCCTCTATAATTTGAACAAATTCAAAATTTAGATACCTGTTACTTTGTTCAACCTTTAGTTCAACATCCTCCAATTGAGAATCAAAGTTCCCAAATAGTTTGTGAGCGCTAGGTTAACATTTATCAAATGCAATTATATATACCTTTAGTCTGACTTAAAGCATCAACGGTTCAGGTTTGCAGTGCACCTTGACATTTTAATTGGGTTATGATGCAATGCCTAGTGCACTGACAATCTTTTAGTGGGCTGTTGCAGTTGATTGGCACTATGACTAGGGACGAGCTTGCAATAGTGCTTCATCCACATGATCTAAAGGTCAAATGATCTATGTGAGGCTGTCTTTAGAAAAACTTACTGCAAGCACTAGAGTGGTACTTGACATGACAACTCTCACAATTATGCGTGCTCTTCCCCGTGAAGTTAGTATTCTGGAAAAGACCAAATACATTATGCATCATTTTTTAGTTTAAAATTTTTTATAGGGTTTGTTGAGATATAGGACTGGACTTGGTGTGTAAGTTGATCCAGTTGTATACAATATGCTTCATGAAGACCTTGGAAATGTTAGCTACTCTGCAATTGGAGGATTGTCTGATCAGATTCAAGAACTTAGGGAATCTATAGAATTGCCTCTAATGAATCCTGAGATCTTCCTAAGAGTTGTCATCAAACTCGTAAGGTAATTTTATAGAATTTGGTGACCTGTTTGTAAAAGTTATGCTTTCTTTACAACATATTTAGTTAGGTTATGTTGCTCAACTTACAAGTGATGGTTAATGTTTCATGAAGAATTCAAATTCTACTTGATCAGGGAGTTCTTCTCTATGGACCTCCTAGAACAGGCAAGACCTTATTAGCTAGAGCAATTGCCAGCAATATAGATGCCAACTTCTTAAAGGTGAAGGCTTTTGTTGAGATGCACTGTTGTTCATGGCTGTTAATAACTAAGTATGCCATTTCTTTTACTTTTTATATGCTGCATGTGGTTCTCCCAAATTGGTAATACGTGCAGGTTGTGTCAAATGCCATAATTGATAATTATATAGGAGAGAGTGCAAGGTTGATCAGGGAAATGTTCAACTATGCTTGTGATCACCGGTAAGAGAAAATTCATTGAAGTCTCGTGATAACCTTTTCTTTTTGGCAAGTGATAACAGTCATTTCTTAATTAAGTTTATTCAAAAGTTATTTAAACTCATCTAACGGAGTTTCATTCACAAACTAAATGTTAAGAGCAAAAGGCATAGAGGTAAATAAACATTTAAGTATTGTAACTTGCATTTCATGAAAATTAAAATAGGAAATAAAAACATGATTACACTTATAGCCAAAATCTTTCCATCTTCATTCTAATAATTTCCATCCTTTTTCAACAAAGTTGACAAAATAATCTCACTTCGACATACAGGCCTTCCCAAATTTTGCTCCTAACATTATTAATAAGTATAAGAATTACCAAAAAAGTATCACATGAAACATATATAATTTCCTACAACAAGGCAAATCCTTAAGGCTAAACCAATACAAAGCAATTTACCATTTCACGACCTCTCCTTGCATTGCTCTTACTACCACCAGCACGAGAAACTTTATGTTTCTTATGATTTCTTGTGTTTAGCAAACTTAGCGCCAATAAGTTTCAAAAATTATAGCAATTATATACTAAGCTCTCTTGAAAATGAACAAACTAAAATAATTGCCCAATTAAGAGAATGATTACCTTCATCTTTTCATCCTTATAATGATGCACAAAAGTAGTCTAATCAACATTATCTACACCTAAAGGAGGATTGGCAAGTAACTCCCCCTTACTTTTATTAGGGTAGAAGTGCTTGCATCTTAACTTTTATTTATAAGCCTTCCATCTTTCACCCAAGATACTCATGGCCCATTTGATGCTAGCAGCATAATCAAACTCAAAATTTTCCTTCAAATATTTGAATTCATAATCATTAGAAATAAGACAAACAATAGAAAAGTGTTAAAATAATATGAAATTTAGATGGTTATCTCAATATAATTCCATTGTCGGTAGCTTTTTCTATTGGCATCCAGTGCCATTTTTCAATTGATATAGGACAGATTGTTGAGTTTTGAGCAAGCTTACCAAGAAACCTCACAAGCAAGTTTGAACCATTGTCATTACCTTGTCCATTACCACTAATTTCCACAATAACTTTTTCAGTTTTTTCCAAATGCCAAACTTGATTTGCTTGCATTGTACGAGTTGTAATTTCTCTTATACATGTATCTACCATCATACACATAAAGCAAAGTCAAGTAAATCTTAGATAGAATTATAATGTTTACTTTATTATAAAGTTGCCATGGATGATCATTACACGTTCAAGTAAAAATAAGTTGCAATAGTTACCATGGATGATCATTACACGTTCTTCTCAATATTCTTCTCAATATAAAGATTGTAGAATAAAGGAATAGATTAAGGGCTATGATAGTTGGGTTGAGGTTGTGGTTTGTGGTTTTGAATTGAGGGTCTGAATTGGAGTTGTCATGACTCTTTGGATGCTGTCAAATGGGCCGGTATGGGTTGATTGTTTGGGGTTGAAAGTTGGCCTTCTAGTTGGGTCATGCTACTATCTTGGAAGTTCAAGGCTGTTTTGGGTTTTTAGGGAAGCTATACCAACTAGTTTGGCCTTTGGTTCGGGTTCAGCTAATTCACTTGAGTCTAAAAGTTGTATTGTTGTAGATTGAACCTACTCATGCATTCAGGACCTAATTTCAGATTAATGTTGGGCTGTAGGCTATTGTTAGGTTTAAGACTTCCATTTGGTGTGAGCTAAATGTTCTAGGAGCTGTTTTGAGCTTAGAATGCAGGTTTGGAGTGGTGTTAGTTACTTGTAAGGAGAATGAGAACATGGCTAATAGGCTAAAATATAAAGACTTGGCATCTATAACAGAATTAACAGTAGCACTTCAATAGTAGATTACAAAAGCAAAAGTGGATCGTAAAATCTATTCTAACAACTTGCAACCACTACTGCTACACATACAGATATATTAAAAAAGATAAATAGGTTATATTACCTCTAATCTTAACAACTAAAGGATCCTTTTTTTGTTGTGATTGAGTTTCATTTGGACTTGGAAAAGAGTCTAAGTTGTTACCACTTGATGGAGGAGATGTGGTGTTGACATTTCCAGGTTGGGTAGCTAGCTGATTGTCAATATTTTGTAATTGTATATCTTGGAAAATTTTGTTGCTGCTACCACCTTGTTGTCCTCGTAACTTTTCTAACATTGCTTGTCTAGAATTTTTGCACCTTTGCCGCATATTGAACCATGTACCTTCAAAATTTGCTTAAACAAAACAAATAATATATGGAACCAAAATAAATACTACATGTTGCATTAGAAGAGATAGTCAAGATATAAGTTGAGCAAGCAATTCATATAAATTCTCAATTTAAATTAACTTTGCTTGCACCAATTTTAAGAAAAATTAAATGAACTATATTTTAAATTACAAAATACATAATAAAATGAATTAGACTAATCTGACATTCTTCCATCATTGTCATCACTACAATTGTTATGATCTTCATCACAAATTGGTATATCTTGCTCTTCTTCTTGATCATTGACACCATCCTTCACTAATTGTAATTCTTCAATGTTCTCCAAATGTTGCTTACAAAAAGGTATGTCCTCCATTGATGGCTCTTCTAAGTCCACTAAATTCTCATCTCCCATATCATACAAGTCTCTAGGCTTCATATGACAAACACAACACCACCTTGATCAATTGGATCATCAACATAATACACCATCCTAGCATCAGCTTCAAGGATGAATGGTTCATCTATTTCGTGTACATTGATGTGTATCAAGTGGGAAAAAATTTACACTTGTTATCTTAAATTGATCTATCTTAATTCCATTGTTAAGTATAATGTCTACCCAAACACATTTAAATAGCATGACCCTTAATTTACCTTAGTAATCTAACTCAATGATGTCAACCAATCTCCTATAATACATATCATCATTTGATCTTTCAATGGGGTTCCTACCACCTGAAAATCTTTTATTAACAGCAGGCATAACAACACTACTATTTTGTGTTCTCATTCCTTGCTCCTTCTTCTCAGTACAAAATTTAAATTCACATATATTATATCCATCAAATCTCCTTGCAATATTATTTGGCCCTTGTGCAAGCCATTCAATTTCAGGTGTAATATCTGGATCATCCTTTCTTGCAACCTATTAAAATCAGTTAGAAAAAATTATATATACTCATGAGAACCAAAAAAATAAGCATTTAAGTAGAATAAAATATGCATATTCTTACATAATCTCCAACCACTCACGAAAATGTAGGTGCACGTATTGTTCCATAGCTTTCAAGGGATTCTTTCTACCACGAAACATCCTAGTGACCTCAATTTTACACTTCTTGGATAAATAAGATCTTGCTTATATATACAAGGTATTGAAGAAAATGATCATAGAAAAAAGAGGTATATATGAATAAGAACATCTAACTTACTTGCGAAACCCGTCAACTAGTTACAAATTAGTTAACACATAATGGTGAGCATGTGTTTTCTCCAAGGGTGGTAGAGAAAAAATCTTAACTGCCCCAAGAGGCCTCCCCAATGCTAGAAACAAATTTGACAAAATAGTAGATTCACTACTAAAATTGCCTTCATTATTGTTGTTATTACGTCTTGGCTGATTAAATCTTGTTTCAATGTCACAATTCTAAAAAATATCTAGAACAAAATGAGAGACATTCTTCAATAATGTACCTTTCAGCTATACAAGCTTCTGGGGTAGCCTTGTTACCAACATATGATTTTAAATGGCTAAGGGTCCTAACAATAAAGGGAAACAAATAATGAAATTCATAACATATACAATCAACTAAACATATATAATAAGAGAATAAAGATTATATACCTTTCAACGGGGTACATCCATCTATAATGTATAGCATCGGCAATCATTGCTTCATCTCCAAGGTGAATGACCAAATGAACCATAATAGTGAAAAATGATGGAGGGAATATCATTTCCATATGACAAAGGGTCAAAACAATCCATTGTTAAAGTTTCTCTAAATACTTGACATCTAAAACTTTGTTTGATACTTCTCTAAAATAGTTGCAAAACTCAATCAACACTGAAATAACTTCTTTAGGAAGAGATCTTGTAAAGGCAATTGGCAAAATATGCTCCATCAAAATATGTGAATCATGGCTATTTAGACTAGAGATCTTCCATTTCTTAATATCAATACACCTAGAGATATTTGATGAGTAACCATCTCGAAAAACCACACTTTTAAGAACTTTGAAGAAGATATCTTTCTCTTGATTTTTCATTTTGAAGCATGCAGGAGGAAACTTGGAAGACTTAGGATATGGATGAAATTTTTCTCTAATTCCCATGGCCTGTAAGTCTTTACAAGCTTGAAAATTATCTTTTGTTCTATTTTTGTCATCAAGCACTGTAAATAATATATTGTCACAAACATTTTTCTCTATGTGAATCATATCAAGGTAGTGGCGAATAAGATTATGCTCCCAATAAGGTAAATCGCAAAAAATACTCTCTTTATTCCATTGTTGTGGGCCATCCACACTTGTACCCTCATTATGAGGCCATTTACAACTTTCCTCAATCTATCTTAAGAGGGTTGAATCGGATGGTGGGAGAGGGGCAAGTCTAAACTCCACAAAACCATTAAAGGACTCTTTATTGTGCCTATAATTGTGATCAAGTGGTAAATATTAACGATGTCTCATGAAACAATTTTTTCTACCAAACTTCAGCCTTCTGGATATTGTATCAAAATTACATGATGGACAAGCAAATAATGTATGTGTATTCCACCCAGATAGGTTGTCAAGACCTAGAAAGTCACTAATAGTACAAAACAATGCAGCACGTAGTTGAAACATTTCATTAGTAGAGGAATCATAAGCATCTATCCCATTCCACGACTCTTTTAAGTCTGCAATAAGGGGTTGCAAATAAACATCATACTATTGTCAGGCATCTTAGGACCAGGAATAATCATTGACATAACAAGAGAAGTTTGCTTCATACACCACCATGGAGGATAGTTATAATATACAACATCACAGGCAGGATGCTATTATTGGAACTTAGACTTTTAAATGGATTGAAACCATTTGTAGCTAAAGCAAGTTGTACATTACAAGACTCTGAAGCAAAATTTGGATACAATAAATTAAAAATTTTCCGTGCTTTACTATCTCTAGGATGCCTTAACAATCCATCTAGGTTAGCTCCATGGCATGCCATTTTAGGACCTCTGCAGTTTTAGAACACATGCATAGGCTTCGCATCCTAGGCATAAGTGGAAAGTATTGCAATACTTTTACTAGTTGCAATTTCTTTTTCTTTCGGCCATCCATTACATTATTTGCACCACCATTATTTTCATTTTCTTTCCACCTGGATGTATTACACTTCTTGCATTTATCTCTATTACCATCCTCTAATCCCCAATATAACATGCAATTGTTTGGACATGCATGAATCTTATCATAGCTATGACCTAACCTCTTCATAATCTTTTTTGCCTCGTAGAAAGATGCTGGTAGTTTAGCATACTCAAAAGCATCATTTAAGAGGTCTATGATCATAGAAAATGTTTTATCAGTTGCACCACATAAAACTTTTACAGGGTACAAATGAACAATGAATGACAATTTGCTATATTTTGTGCAACCATGATAAAGTTCTTGATTCCCATCGCTCAACAACTCTTTAATTTTTTCTAACTCCTCACTATTTACATCTTCTACATGCCTAGTGTGGTCACCATTAGGTAAATTTGATGTACTAGGATCTTGGAATCCATGATCATCAAAGCTACCAAAAACATCATTTAACATACCTTGCATTGGATATTGTCTAATAGGTTCTTCTTGAACTCAGGCTCTAGATTCCCCATTGGATTGAACATCCTTTTCCTCGTGCATATTCCAAACTGCGTACTTTTTTGGGAAGTCCTTTTGTAGCAGATGACTAAATACCTTAGCTCTATTGCTCATAAGACGAAATCCACAGGTAATGCAAGTAACAAAAATTTGTCCGTTTATAGACGCATTTGAAAAGGCAAAGTCCAAAAATTGGCCTACTCCATTTAAGAATTCATTCGATCTAATTGGTTTCTCAATCTAACTCATATCAATCATAATTGGGCAAATATGTTTTCAAATACAAATCAAGTTGTTAAGTATTTTAGATAACAAACAACTTAGTCTAAGGTAGCATACATATTTTAAGATAAAACAAATAATTGCAGTGGAAGAGTACATACATATATTGTTGGGCATACGCCAATATTAAAAATATGAATACATGTGTCCAAGGAAACAACCAAGACAAGAATAAAAGTTCCAGGATTAAAGCATAGAATTTGAGGTTAAATGAGTGTTTTTATTTTGACATGTTTGCAACTTTGTAGTATTCTCAAGGAACTTCCTATGTGTATTCTATATTTCTTCATCTTTATCATTTGATTAGATTGTGGTTCTATGTAACTAAAGGTTCAATGGAATTGAAAGTTATATATTATTTCAATGAAAATGGATATAAAGTTCTTAGAGTATCATTATAGACAATATTAGAAGACTAAAGCCTCTTCATGATTGTAACAATTTTAACCTGCATTTTTTAAACATTTTTTAGAATGGTTCATCTCATTGCCATTCTAAATTGAAGATGAAAACCTAGGGTTAAATTTTATTTTTGGCCTATCTGCTTGGTAATGGGCAAAACCAAGTAACAAGCATTCTCTCTCTCATATTGCAGGTGTGGAGTAACATGGAAAATAAGGTTTGGTACTCATGACAATTCAAATCTAAGGTACAACTAAGCATAGTAGGAAACCCAAGATAACAAACAATTTATATGGAAGCCAAATCTCAATGACCATTGTAAATTCACTAGGAACTTGAGCATT
Source organism: Thlaspi arvense (assembly GCA_911865555.2). Classification (NCBI taxonomy): domain Eukaryota; kingdom Viridiplantae; phylum Streptophyta; class Magnoliopsida; order Brassicales; family Brassicaceae; genus Thlaspi; species Thlaspi arvense. The sequence continues at coordinate 62,485 of CAJVSB020000043.1, forward strand.
TATAAGGAAGCAGCAAGTAAAAAGGTCAATAGATGATTAAATTATGAAATTCTGGTTTGTATGCAAAATTTGGTTGGACAAATCTCTACGTGCATCATGCTAGCACCATTAAGTAAATGAATGAATGATGTCAAATCCATTATTGACAACAAGGGGAGAAGATAAATATTACAGTAATAGAAATCCCAAAGATTGATTATAGTACCCATTTGATCAAGACTAAAAAAAATTCCCACTTTACTCACTGGAAGCATATTCAATTACCCCAAAGTAACTAGTGGCCAACAAGAGATTCACAGGGTTAGAAGCACAAACCTTGCAAAAAAGTTTGCTGCTTTCCTCTCCCAGGATGTCTTCCTTGTCGTTTAAATGACCTTCTCTTGCATAAAATTGGCTTTGGCAGTAGTTAATCTTTCCTTGGTTGATAACACTACCAGTAAATATCTACTATAAAAAGATAGGAAGAAATACCACCAACACACTTCATCCTACAGCAAAACAAAATATCACACCACTTTAGAACATATATTCAAAAGGCATGTGCACAATGTCCTGAAATTAATCCCTTACTAATTTCTAGTTAGGACCAAATGCATGAAAATGAGTTCCTGGGAAGTCTTTAAATTGAAATCCCCTTGATTGATCTTCACCTTTTCGCGGGAAAATGGAGAGAGTAATTTAATTTTCATGCTCTTCGGCATGTAACTGGATCATTTAGGAGCCTATAGATTCTGGTTTTGAGAGAAATTTCGATCATGTAAAACACAAAACACAAAGATGGTGCAGATATTTAAATTTAAGAAGTTTGATTTAAAAAAAGGGATGGATTAGATGGTATGAAATTAAAAAATGAAAGAACAAAATAGAAACTTTACTTTTGTTTGGTGGGAAAATGCATCTAGACTGTTCATTATTAATTGGATGGCTACAATTAGAGGGAACTAATCTCTTTATTTCAATGGGAGTGGAGGGGAACTAGTCAGTAAATTCTCTTTGACCTCCAAGATTCCCCTCCCTAACAAAATTCAAGTTTATTTTGCTTTTATTATTTTCATAATTCTCAAGACTATCTCAAGAGGCCTAGCTGGGTATTATTTGCTGGAGTTTCTGTAGGGTTGTGCCTGCAAATTGGATTTTTTATTTTCTTTTGTTTTTGGTGATCTTGGGTTTGAATCACTTGATTTTACTTGGCCTTGTGGATATTGCTACATGTTTGGTTGTCTCTTTCCACTTTTCTGGCCTAGGACTTTTCGGTGAATAATAAGAACTCTCTCCAATAAAAAAACCACTGTAGGATTTGATTCCCCCCCCCCCCAGTTCTTTCTGCTTCCTTTTCAATTTTCCCCCTCCCCGCTCCTAAGTGAGAAATGTCAAATACCCATTTCATCATTTCAGTAGTTCCTTTTATTTTTGTTATCATATACACTTATACCTCTCTCCCTCTCTCTCTCTCTCTCTCTCTCTCTCTCTCTCTCTCTCTTAGAGTGCTTACTTAGTTGAAATACATGAGGGTAATTGTAAAAATGCCCCACTGGCAACTCAAAGACCCACAGCAGAAGCACGTTACTTCTAAGAGGCCCCTATAGGACTCTGTGAACCAGCATTTGCAGGCCCTAATGCTAGAAAGGCCTAAAGAGAGCTCTGAAGAAGCAAAGAAGAGTGAAGGGAAGGGTAAAGGAAGGAGAAGATTCAGAAAAGGAGCAAAAGCAGAAAGCCCACAAAGGTGGATTGTAGCACAAAGGTGCACCTTCTGAGGAATCTTTTCTTATTTATTTTAATTGGTAATTTGTGCTACATTGATATTTGTTTAGTCTCATAATGAATTCTGAATTGTTTTCTTATGTTTTGATTTGGGTATGTCTAGGTTTTTGCTAGTTGGTAGATTCTTCTATTCTCCTGATATCAAGAGACCAGAGCCCGAAGGTATTGGTTTAAAGTCATGGCATGGCTTTTACCATAGTATAAAACCTACCCAGATGGGATTGTCATTGAACATTGGTAATGATTCATCTTATCTATTTAATTTGTATTCAACCCATTAAAGGTGTCGTAATTATGATTAACTGATAACTTTTGCTTGCTTTTCTCTACAGCTACATGGTGTAGCGCATGTAGTCATGTACAACATAAGTTTTCTTCCAAATGTGTTCACAATTACAGGAGGAATAGACAAACAAAATAAAACAAATAAGAAAATAGAAAAAAAAAACTCTGATCTCATGGCTAATATTTTTGCAAAATAAAATGTTCTATTGTTATGCACTTGCTAACCTCTTTTGTTTGAGTTTGCATATTTGTTCTGATGGAGCTTGTAACAAGAAGAAAGTTACATAAACTAGGCCATAATGCCAACACCACTAAGTTTCCATGACTTCTCTTTTTGCTCATATTAAAAATATGAATACATGTGTCCAAGGAAACAACCAAGACAAGAATAAGAGCTCCAAGATAAAAGCATAGAATTTGAGGTTAAATGAGTTTTTTTATTTTGACATGTTTAGTTGGTTAGTGACATGTTTGCAACTTTGTAGTATTCTCAAGGAACTTCCTATGTGCATTCTATATTTCTTCATCTTTATCATTTGATTGGATTGTGGTTCTATGTAATTAAAGGTTCAATGGAACTAAAAGTTATATATTATTTCAATGAAAATGGATATAAAGTTCTTGGAGGTTTTTGTAGTTTCCTGAGGTTTTGATTCATTTTACACCTAAGGAATTGTTAACACTTTCTTTATTTGTTGAGAAGTAGACACTGGGCACCGGTATATGAATACATCATTATTTAACACATGTGCACACCGGCATGAACCTTGGTTTGGATGCAAGTTCCTACAATGGCAATTGAAAAGGTTCTCATTTCAAACAATACATCAAAGTGAATGGATGTACCCAATGAAATTCTTTGGCAAACAATTGAATGGATGTATTTAGTTCATTTTCCAGAACACAAAGTGCAAAGATATAATTACATAAACAGATGAAACGGCCATCAAACTTATTAACTACCATATCCTCCAATCCAATAAAGTTGACCTCGTAAAAGGGGATTTTGATGAACACATAATCCATTCAAGTTTACCAAATGGCTTCCAAATTCGTGCTATAACAGATCGTAAGTGAAGGACGAAAGACAATTTTTAGCATAACCATAGATAAATTATTGAATCCACCGGATAAGAACGATAAATGTCTCACATAATTCTCCATCAACATAAATCAAATGATAAATACAGAGAATTGATGGTCAGATTGAAGGGAGAGTAGACCTTTGGAAGAGATCACCTCCTGATGCACTTGATTAGATCAAACACAGTGTAGAACTCATTAATCAACTTGAATCAATCAAACTTTATCTCGCATCTGAACCAATTAACAGATAGATGGAGAGAAGATAACTTGGTGATCCATCGATTTTGCAATTTGGAGGGAGAGAGTAGATGTAGAGAGTAGAGACCTGATGATCGGAGGCTCACAAGAAGCCCTTGATTTGATTTAACCACAAGAAGCCCTTGATTTGAGGTAGTCATAGGTCTTCGATCAAATAGAGAGAGAGATAATGAAGGAAGAGGAAAGTAAAAAAGTAGGGAAATAAACGTATGAAATGTGAGTAAAAAAAAGGAGGGACATGGGAAATAGTGTGGCACGCTAAATGAAAAATTTTGCCATGGTGTCCTCGCCATAGACTCCGAGCGTGGTAGAGTGGTATAATTTAATTGGATTAACCACGGTTATTGTAACCATAGTCAAAAAATCGTGGCTAATCAACGATTTTTTTCTAGTGCATGACTTCCTTTTGTGGCATTGTATCCAACAATACTTCTCCTTCTCCAATATTTCGCTACAAGAAAAACTATTTTTAGTTTGAGATTACAACTAGAGACATTAAATTCCTAACTAATATGCAATTTTAGTTGCGGATTTAGCTAGAAATGATCATTTTGTAGCAGTTTTTTATATAGAAATTTGATCATAGTATGGCTAGAAATTAGCTAGGGATTGCTCGCAACTAAACTTAAGCTAAAGAATATACCTAGCCAAATTGGCAACTAATATTTAGTGGGAATATGTAAAAATTTGTGCGGAAATTTTTTAGTCTAACTAGGGTTTAGCCCTAGTTAATTTGTAGCAAATAGGAAATTTTATTTTAATTTTCTTTAATCATTTTGTTGATTTTGACTCTCACGCTCTTTGTTTTCAATCTCACGTTCTTTGCTTCAACCCTGAGCGAGACCTAGCTAACATGCAGATTCGTTTCCCCCAAACCCTAACACTAGTTGCCTCATATCATTGAGCTTTGTCAAGGAGATTTCTTCCCGAATCTCCTTGTCTAAACCAGTCACTTGCCCTTTGTTTCTTCTTCAATGATGTTCTCTACACCTCGAATGCTGGCATTACTGATTCTCGTAGATTGATAACTATGGGGAGTCTTCTTCCCTATCTTTGATTGTTGACATTGTTGTTAGGTTGCTCGTATCCATCCTTGTTTCCCTTTGTTCATCTCTATTTTTTGCCATGATTTATGTGTTTAGTGAGTTATATGTTTGAACCCTAGTTTTTGTAATTGCGTTGTCTAAATCCTAGTTATTATTATTATTTTTTTTTGCTATTATTGTATTTTCTCTCTATTTATCAGAGACCTATATTGTATGTTTCCCTTGTTTCTGTTGTCTGAACCCATTATTGGGCATTTCGAAATTTGTTGAAAGCAAACAAAGATAATGTGTGAGTTTTTTCCCACCTTTATTTCTATTATTACACTTAACTAAAAATGTCAATCTCCCTTACTTGAGGGCTTATATGTGAATGTTACACATTTCCAAACCATACAAGTCTGATTTCTTTTCGATTATCCCTAGTAGATGCTAGCTTAATAGTCACACCCCACTCTCCTATGTGACCAAATAGGGCATGGCAACAGGGCTGTCACACCCACCCCTTAAACATCAGGCTGGATGTAATAGCGGGGCAACAACCAACACCTCACCATGATGAGAATCCAGCAACATGCTGGGTGTTGTAACTCCTTTGTGTTGTCAGCTTATTACCTGTATAACTTGTATAATCTTATATGCATACACTAACCAATGCACAATAAGCATCTGGGTAACATAATGCTGCATAGGCTAGGATCTCGGGACCCTAGCGAGCCACACAAACATGTACACACATCTATACCTTTTTGTTACGCAAGTTATGCTTGAATAAAAAAATAATCATATACATAGTCATATAGTTCATCCATATCAGGTTTAGAATCTAATTAGGAAATCTATGAATATGTAGTCCCACTAGTACAATGCAGAGTTGTACATATAAAACACAATGTGCAAGACATTTGACACTAAGGTACGTGGCCTATAACAGAACTCCCATCTTGATCACAAAGATCTAGGCCGCACTTGCAAAGCATATGCGACACCCATGAGTGTTAATTTTAGAGACAAAATGGCTAATCTAATGCTAGATTTGCAAAAGAGGGGAAAGAAGTAAGACAGACATCCAAGTGAATGGTATATAACTAATTATGTATCCTCTCCTATGAGGTAATTATACACATACACACGTATAAGTACTATAAATGAAGATATATGACGTAATGCATGCTTAGGCTATTCTTAACTTAGCCTTTATTCCTTTAAACCTTCCCTTTCCTTAGGTTCCTTTAATTCTCTCTATGCCTCTAATTAGGTTCATTTTAGGACAATTAGGTTATGAAATTCATATTTCCTAGAACTCTTAGGTTGTTGAAATTTGATTGTTCTTTTAGTTTATGAGTCACATACTCAGGTGAAAATCTAATTCAAATCTTATTCATTTTCCCCTAACCTTAGTATACCTTTTGGCCTTCAAATAGGCTAATTCCCCTAATGATTTTGTGCTCTCTAGCTATAGTATTCTCCTCTCAATTGATCTCCCTCAAACTTGAAATTTTTTCCTATTAATTTACAGGTTGCAACCTCATATGTTTAAGTTAAGGTCTTTAGGTGAATTGGGATGCACTATGCTTCCCAATTGACTCTTTTTCTAATCCTATGACTTATTTATGTTGAAGCATTCCTTAATCCACTTTTAAAGCTCTAGTGTAACTCATTTTTGAACCCCAAATGAGCTTGGACAGCAAGTTCCCTAAACTTGCAGAATCTCTATAGGAATTCCAGCTTACTTCATTCGGTCTTTAGATGGTGTCAAACCACTTTCTTAACCCTAATTTAGGCTATTCCTCTTTCAATTTCATCCTTATTCCTTCTCCTCTTAGTGGTTGCAGGTTCTAAACCTTGCTAGTTCTCTAGTTCTATCATAGGTTTCATAGAAATGAAATAGCATACATAGAATAACCAAAATTCAGCTTCCTACTCAATTCCATGAACAAAAGATAGGGAGAGCTTCCTCCTAGGGTTTGGCCACTCAAATTTGTAGTACCTTTAAGCCCTCTTAATTCTCCATATAATCCCATATTTCTACTAATTTATGCAAGAAAAGTTGAATTTTATACAAATTTCAACTAGATTTTGAAGTGGCAAGTGAAATTCTAAGTTAAGGGAGGTTCAGCCACGGTGAGGTTCAGCACCTGTTTTTGCTTTAAAATGGAAGAAAACTCAGAAGTATGTATGTATACATGATAAACTAGCTTAATATAGCAAGAAACTTGGAGAAAATTGAATTAAAAACTAGGGTTTTGTGATACAAGCTTTTGGCTTGATTTTCTTCCTTTTATTCTCCTTTCTTTCTTCTTCTTATTGGGTGCACGAAAATGGCCATGTGTGTGTGTGTTATATGTATTTATACTGGGATGAAGTGGCCCTTAATAGACCTAACTTTGGCCTATTTACAAATTAGTCCCTCAACTTTAACTTAATTAGATTTTGACCCCAAAATCTCTAAATTTTGCCTGTTAGCCCTAGAAAATTTAAGAAATCTCTAATAAAACCTTACTAATGCAATCCTCCAATGCAATTGAATATACTTACATGCATTTATTTTTACTAATTTTAAGTCACTAAATATCCAGAATTCTTAAAAGTTATTACAATTTTTTTTATTTCTTTCATATTTCTTTTTCTTGTTTAATTCCAAAATTCTTTTTTCTTTAACCTTACAAATCCTCTCATTATCCCTTTTAATACCTCAATTTCCATTCCAAAATTAGGTGTAAAAGAATTAAATTCCAAGGAGAAAATGTTAAGTCTTAAACAAATGTTTACTATCAAACATACTATATTTACACTAATACACATATATTGGACAAAGATTAAGGGTTTTCGGGTTGGAATGCCACAATTCCACCCCCCAAAAAAAGGTTGTCATTGAAATTCAGTTACCTTTTGTGTGGAATAGATGTGGATACTTAGCTTTCATGTCCTTTTCTCTTTCCATGTGATTTCCTTTGTATTGGCACTCTTCCATAGTGCTTTAACTAATGTAATGCTTTTTGAATGGATTGTTTAACTTCTCTACCAAAAATTTGAATTGGTTCTTCTACATATGTTAAGTCCTCTCTTAACTCCACGGTGGAGTAGGAAGGACGTGATATTGATCCGCAATGTATTTCGTCAACATAGAAATGTGGAACACATTATGTGTTTGAGATAATTCTGGGGACAATGCCAACTTATATGCAATTGGCCCCCCTGGCTCAATAACTTCATACAGTCCAATGTATCTGAGAGTTAATTTACTCTTTTCTCAAATCACAATACCCCGTTCCACGTTGTGACCTTTAAAAATACTTTATCTCCCACACTAAATTGTATATCTTTATGTTTTGGATCTAAATAGCTTTTTTGTCTGTCTTAGGCTGCTTTTAGCCTATCTCCTATGATCTTGATCTGCTCCACTCTAAGTCGTACCATTTCTAGTCTCAACAATTTCCTTTCTCATTCCTCATCCCAATAGATGGATGTTTTGCATTTTCTACCATACAATGCTTCATAAGGTGCCATACCAATGCTAGAATAATAGTTATTACCATAAGCAAATTCTGCTAATGGTAAGTGCTTATCCCAACTGCCAGAAAATTCCTATACGCACCCCTGTATCATGTCCTTTAATGTTTGAATGGTTTTTTCTGACTGTTCATCAGTTTATGGATGAAAAGCTGTAATGAAGTGTAGTTTAGTACCTAAGACTTGCTATACTCTTGGCCAAAATCTGGGGTGACCCTTAGTTTTTTGTCTGAAATGATAGATATTAGTACTCGATGGCAACCTAATATTTCATTCATGTACAACTTAGCTAACTTTTTCAAGGAGAAAGTACTGTCAACAGGTATGAAGTGAGCTGATCTAGTTAATTTATCCACAATAACCAAGACTACATCATGCCCTCTCTTGATTCGAGGTAAACCTATGACAAAGTCCATGGGTGCATGGCATTAGTGGAGCAATGTGCTTGTTTTAATATCTGTTTCTTAAGTTCCTCAGTCTTGGGCACACATACTTGGTCTTTGAACATTAAAGTACCATCATCAGAAATTCTAAAGTCATCTGATCCCCCTTCCTTAAAATTTTCCATAATCTTCATTATTTGTGGATTTTGCTTTTGAGCTTCCTTAATTCGAGTCATAAGTGTGGGTCTGACTTGAAATCTAGCTAGTCATGATCCTCGATCAATCATTGCTAGTTGTGCATTTAAAGACCTTAACTCTACCAACAGGATTAAGTACACCATCCTGAGATGGCATAAAATATTGGAAGATTTTATGCTTAAAGTGTCTGCCACTACCTTGGCCTTCCTTGGGTGGTATTCAATCGTACATTCATATTCCTTTAGAAGTTCTATCCATTGCCCCTGTTTGAGATTCTACTCTTTTTGAGTTAAGATATACTTGAGACTTTTATGATCAGTAAAAATTTGATAGTGTTCATCATAGAGATAGTGCCTCCATATTTTTAAGGCAAACACAACTGCTGCCAGTTCCAAATCATGTATAAGATAGTTTTGTTCATGTGGTCTTAGTTGTCTAGATGCATAGGCTAATACTTTTCCATTCTGCATAATACACAGCCTAACCCCTTTCCGAATGCATCACAATAGATAGTATAGTCTTTACCACTTTCAGGTAATGTTAAGATTGGAGCTGTGGTCAATCTTTTTTTAAGCTTATCAAAGATCTATTGACATTCCGGTATCCAATTAAATTTCTCGGTTTTCCTCAGTAACTTGGTTAAGAGAGAAGCGATCAGAGAGAAGTTTTCTACAAATTTGTGAAAGTATCCAGCTATTCCCAAGAAACTCCGTAGCTTAGTAATATTAGTGGGTGGTTCCCACTTGACTATTGCCTCTCTCCACTATAAGAAAATGCACATATGGTAACAAAAATATTTGTAACTAATTAAAATTTGCCACAATAAGAGGGTTTATGGTAACAAAATTTTACATTTTGTCACAAAAGGTCCATCTTTGATTACAAAAAATAATTCTGTTACTTTAAATAAAATATCGTTACAATAGATAAATTTTTATGTTACAAAATAGAAAAATGATTATCTATCTTAAAATCTTGTTACACTTAATATGGTGACATTTGGAAGAAAGTTTTTTGTACAAATATTTCTTTCTTTTGTAACGTGGACATTTTCTTTTCAAAAAAAACTTCTTATTGTAATGTAAAACTCGGTACCTTAAGTTAATTTATTTTTCTTCTAATCTGATTAATATGGTTCATTTAATTATTTATTAAAGCCTGATTAATATTGTTAATTTAATTAGTTACTACGACCCAACTAAATTTTAGATCATAACCTTGATATGATCATTTTAAATATATTCATTTATAAGTGCACAAATTTTATTGCCATTGTTTTTAACATTTTTAAAACTCTTGACTCAAAGTAATTATCTAACCTAAAATTAAAAAAATTAAAAAAAAGGATAAAAGGAATTCAGATTTTCTTTTTTTTTTTTTGGTTTTTAAATAAGAAAGTAAATAGTAAACCAATAAAAGAAAAATGAACGAGTAAAATTTTGAATGAAAAAAATAATGAAATGAACGAGTAAAATTTTAAATGATAAGATAATGAAGCGTGAAAGTAAAAATGAAAACGACAAAGAATTCGAATGAATGAATTAAATGGATAAATGAAATAGATAACTGGATTTTCAATAATTTTTTTGTAAAATAAGTAAAATTATAATTTTCTCAGTTAATGAATTTATTGAAAAATAATATTTGAGTTCACTTCCCAAAAAATTAACTAAATAAAAGTTTAATTAAGTTGAACCCCCAACATTAATTTAATTTCTCAATTCAGTTTGATAATTATTCCGTTGAATAAATTAAATGACTGAAATAAATGGATAATTATGATTTCTCAATTTGGTTTAATAGTAATCTAAACTTGGCCTTGTATAATATCAAAAATTAATTCAATTTATCAAATTCCATCTAAGCTTTACATTTGGAGGATCTAAATATTAATAATGACTTGCATGAATTACAAGTTTCAAAGCCAATTAATCAAGATTTTATGACTAGGATTCATTAGTATAAAAACATCAATCATAATAAAAAGGTTTAAACCATATTAAATACAAGTGTTCCCAAATAATATCCTCTTCTCCAAATTCATCAAAATTTCATTTGAAATCTCATTAATTTGTTGAAGGGGTGTTTGAACACTCCACATCCTCTAGCTAACCATTTTACAGGTTGTTTGAACACTCCACATCCTCTTGCTAAGCATTTTGCATGGATTCAAAGCTTTCTTAGCTAATTGTGTCCATCCTTTTCTCAAGGGAATTAAAAAGTGGTCACATGAGTCGTCCAATACTCTATAAAAGCAAGAGAAAACAACAAAATGAACAGAGTACTCCAAAAAAGAAAATAATAATAATAAAAGAAGCAAATAAACTTGAGAAATGAACATTCACATAGCACCAAGCTTTTAGTCATAAAACCCTTCAACTGCTCAAGTGAAATAATAAAGAAACTTAAAATAAAAGTCATCAATAACAATAACAAACCTGGGTAATGAAGACCACCTCAGATGTTAGAAATAGGCCAAGAACCTGGGTAAAGAAGCTGCAGCATCGAGCAAGAAAGAACAAGTGAAACAAGTAGTCAAAATCTGGTAGATCAACATCAATTGATGTTAGGCAAAAATACATTTAAGGGCCAGCAAATCTTTTGTTGGCAAATCTTCAGAAGTTATATGCTATGGTTTCAACAATGAGAACAATTTAGTTAAAGCAAGAACTTTAAACAAGAAAAGAAATATCAACATTAGACTAACTATCTACACATCATGACAAGGATGTACTATCTATCCTAAAAAATGGATACATAAATCACGATTAAACTTGGCTATGGAATCATGCACTCTCTCTATTGCACATATTATACTCCATCCAACCCGATGAAAACTTTTGCTAATGCATTGAGATAGCTGTATAACAAGTAAGTTGATATGGCATCTAGTGTAACTTCATGTAGTCAAAAGACCTCATTGAAGGAACCTAAAAGTACTTTTGAAATAATGATAACATATTTGGCATAAGTATTTCGGAAGATTGGAAGCAACAAAAGGCTCCTTCCTCATGAAACACTTACATCATTAAGAATTATGATGGATGAATTCTTTCCCTATTACACTATCCAAAATAAAGAATCTGTTTAGAAAAAAGAAGACTTCTAGAAGCCCTACAAAGTACCACCTAAGTTTCACCATGTAATTATGCAATTCTTATATTGTTCATGAAATATTGTACAAGCACCTTTTTAAAAAAATCAAAAGCATAATCTTTACAAGGATTCTCTTTTTCCCCCCATAAGCCAAGAACAAAAGAAATATTTTGCCATCTCCCCATGTCCTTGTATATGGGAATTCATTGAATTTGAAACTTTGGAACATTCAAACAGATACATGTTTGAATCAATGAAGCATAGCTCCATAATTAACAGTACAATATACCAGAAAAGGAAAATGCATGGACACGCTTGTGTTCCAACATAAAGCACATGGGAGTTAATGAATGGTACATTATATTGAGTCCCTACCCGAGCAACATCATTTGGTGGAAGCAACAATCTCTACTTGAATACAGTTAAAAATGAAGATTCCTCTAGCCTTGTCTGAAAATACCATTAGGAAGAAAATATCCAATGAAAGATGCAAAGCATGAGTGGATGAAAAGAAACAAACAATAAAATGAAATGAAGACATGCAGAGGGGGCCAAATATTAACAACCAAAATCTAGATACCTTCAAATACTCATCTACATCACAAACTCATTGCACATGAAAAAAATTTGTAACATATGTCGCAGTCGTGTTTTGGAAGACTCCTTAGCTAATATTGAGATTGTTAAAATGTGATGTATTAGCAAATCAAATGGATTCTTAAAGATGTATACTGCTGTTATTTTGGTTTATAACTTTACATAGAACTGGTATATTAAAAACTAAAAATTAAAAATTAAAAATCAAAATAAAAGATCATGATATTAGATTCTATTTCATACCAGGACATGAAATCTACATTTTCAACTGCTCAGAAAGTTAGACCAACAAACTTATAGATTGGAAATCATTATTTCTTGAATGCAAGGTGGCCAAAATTTTGGGGAAAATGGGGTTTTACATGTAGAAATTGAGTTTTTTTTTTCCCATAGAAAAAGCTTGTGGCATTGCACTACAAATCTAGACACTGATGAACACGAAAATCGATCAGCACAAAATTGCATGAAATGTTGAGGGCACATTCTTTAAAGAATATAATGAAATCAACAAGAGCATAGTCTGCAGAAATCAACAAAAGCAACCTGAACAAGAGCAAAGGAGATAGGTGAGAAAACCACAGACATGAATCGGTTGGAGAACTTCATAGACATACATGGGAAAATCACATACACGAAAATCATAGAGTGGAGATAGAGATAGAGAGTGAAAGGAAGCAACCTGAATTGAAGAATGACAGCTAAGAATGAGTGTGAGAGAGATAGAGATGCGGAGTTTCCTTCTTGGCTTTGTTATGTTGATAGAATCCCTAGTCGACATTTGGGTTTTTCCCCCGAATGGAAAAGTCTCCTTTATATATTTTCTAGTAGCTTTCCATATTGTAATAGCATAATATGAAAAGGGTGTTTTGATAAGCTCACTAATTATTTGGTTTGTTCTTGAAGGGAGTATATCTCTGTGTATCATTTGTGCTGATGTTTCTTGGGTTATGTATTTCTGTTTTCTTTTTAATTATTATTACGTTGGTTCTTCTTGCAACTAAAACTTTACATTTGTACCAAGTTTTTATTACAAACTTTCCTTCCTAACCAATGAGGGATTTGGGTTAACAACTTATTGGCTGATCTTTTTGAATGGGAGGAATGTTTTGGTGTAGTTAGTTGATTTCCCATGAGCTGATTACCTACGGATTTTTTTAACATCAAAAATTGGCAGGAAACTGTATTTCTTGGAATTTTTGATGAAAATTTGCAAGAAAAGCTCCATGAAATAAATACTTTTCTTGTAGTGATATATGATAACATTATGTGTGTAATTTATATGTATAAATGCAATCTAAACTAAATTGAACATGTTGGTTTTTTACAACTAGGATATGATTAGTTTTAAAGATGTCCCGATAAAAAATAAATGAAACCAGACATGCAAATATAGTCCAGTTTGGTTTGGAGAGATTTGTCAAGATAAAATAATTAAATTTTAGTCATTTAATAAGGAAAAATGCTATGCAATACAAACATAATATACTAACACTTTTGGTATTTTGGCAACTTACTCTTTGGTCCCTCAAGTTTTCTACTTAACCAATTTGATCCCCAAACTCTTCAAGTCTTAATTAAACCCCCAAAGTTTTTAATTTCCTCACTTAATCCCTGTTGAAAGATTATAGAACTCCAATTATGTTCGATTAAGTCCTCCCAAAAGAATCAAAGTGTTACAATAATTACCTTTAGATGAACAAAACTACTTCAAGATAAGACTTCTTTTCCTCCAAATTTACTTTACTTTTATCAAAATTGGTTTGAATTCAGAACTTATTGAATCTATTAACAACGCAATTTGATATTGGGCTAGATTAGGTCTCAATCTCATCAGAATTAGACTTAAACCAGCATAGAAAAGCTATGACCCTTCAAATTATACTTGAGCCAATTAATATGATCCATATAATTAGTTATTAAGGCCTAACTAAATACTTTAACCCATATACTTTAAATACTTTAACCCATATAATTGTTAATGTAATAACAAAGCCAAACAAAATTTAATTAGAACTCAAATCAATTATCAAACCCAATATAACAAACCTGCCACTATCCTCCACTATTGAATTATTGTTTAATAGTAGAAAGATGATTTAGGGCTTTTATTTTACAAGTTCTTTAATAAATCTACAAGTTCTTTATGTGTTGCACAATAATTTTTACCTACTACGATCAAGATGATTTAGGGCTTTTATTTTGATTAGAACTTGAAACCAATTTTGATTTTAGTTAATTTCCCCTAGCAACTATGATGCTAACTACTAAATTCTCCTTCAATTCTGTTTAGTTCAATAGCCATTTGCCTTATCTGCTCTCTTATGGCAAGTTTTTGCCTTATCCAACTAGCATTCTCTCAAACTGGTAAGTTTAGCGACCATTTTTGCTATTGCTTTTCTCTTTGCTGGCATCCAGCCCCCATCTCACCACTTATTTCTTCTCTTTATCCAATGCGACTCATCTTTCTTTCTTCTTACTAGGTTATCAAGTCAAAGTTTCTTTGGCTTTATGGTCATGGTCTCACCTAAAGCACTAAGAGCTCTGTTGAAAACTCGTGATACAAGTTACTAATTTGAATATGCTCTCCAGGTTATCTCCAAATTTAAGACACTGTTAGCTACCCTTGTTTTTGAATTTCTTGTAGCTTTAGTTCAATTGTTTACAACCTGTTTGATTAATTACCTTTGTAGTTTTTTCATAGCATGAATTTTAAATGGACAAAATAATCTTTCTCATTTGTGTTTCTTTCTAATGTGATTGGTAGTTTTGTTCTTGGAGACAATCCAATTATTTTGAACTGTGAAATGTGAACTACAAAAATAATAATGATAATAATAACTACAACATGTGTTCAGGAATTAAGTGCATCATCTAGATGGCAACCGAGACAGAGAAGGCAAGTAACAACAATGATATAGGTATCTATTTCTATTTTTTTATTGTTTCTTCTTCCCTCGAGCTTTTGATAGAAATTTGAATTTATTTTTGTACTATTTTCTCTACTTGTAGATCCCTATACCCCATAGTCTCATTCCAGTTTTCTTCCTTTTGGTTTCTTTAGTGTTCTTATATGTTTTTGGTTGTACTTATATAAAAAATACAAGGTGATATGCCTTTAGAAGTATTAGAATTGCATATGGTTACACTACAAGAAAACAGGCTTTAGCGACGGAAAATCAGTGACGGAATAGTCCGTCGCTAATTACCGACGGATCAGCGATGGATTTACCAACTGATTACCAAGTTGTCACTAAATCCGTTGCCAAATTAGCGACGGAAACCAATCTGTTGTTGATTCAGCAACGAAAAAATTTTTCATTGCTAATCCGTCACTGATTTAGTGACAGACAGCAATGCGTCGCTAATCTGTCACTGATTCAGCGACGGAAAAAATTTTCATCACTAATCTGTCACTAATTCAGCGATGGACAATAGTTCGTCACTAATCCGTCACTGATTCTGCGACGGAAAAAATTTCGTGACTAATTTGTCGCTAATTCAGTGATGGAACACTACTCCGTTGGTAATCCATTGTTGAATCAGTGACAGACATAAGTTCCGACGGTAATCGGTTGCTAAATTAGCAACAGAACACCAATCCTTCTCTAATCCATCGGTAATTTAGCGACGGACCACAAATCCGTTGGCAAATCCATTGCTAATTAGCAATGGACCACCAATCTGTCGGTAAATCCGTCGCTAAATTAGTAACAGACCACCAATCCGTCGGTAATTTAGCGACGGACCACGAGTCCGTCGCTAAATTAGTGACAGACCACCAATCCATCGCTAAATTAGTAACAAACCACCAATCCATCAGTAATTTAGTGACGGACCACGAGTCCGTCACTAAATTAGTGACGGACCACCAATCCGTCACTAAATTAGTAACAGACCACCAATCTGTCGGTAATTTAGCGACGGACCACGAGTTCGTCACTAAATTAGTGACGGACCACCAATCCGTCGCTAAATCCGTTGCTAATTTAGTGACAGACTACTAATCCGTCGCTAATTTGGCGACAAATTGGTGTCCATTGGTAAATCTGTCGCTAATTTAGTAACGGACCACCAATTCGTCGCTAAATCCGTTGCTAATTTAGTGACAAACATAAGTTGAATCGATAATCTATTCCTGATTTAGTGATAGAACCATCATTTCATTGGTAATTCGTCGCTAATTTAATGATGGAACATATAATCTATTACTAATTTAGTGACAAGACTATTTTTCATTGGTAATCCATCAAATATCAGGGAGATAGAAGGTCCGGATTAACTAAATATGCTGCAATTAATGGCTTACATCAGCTGTGAAATCTCTAAAATTGCTAGAATAGAGGAAAGAACGCACCCATAAATATATACAGTATATCATGTTGCTTACGGAAGGTTGACCCATTGCCATTATAGATCGAGCTTTGATGAGTTTGGACGTCGACGTTACAACGTAAGAGTGAAGATAGATTTAACATATGAAACCATTACTAAATTTAATATATATAAAATTGAATACTTTAAAAAATAAAAATAAAAAAGGTAAGAGTGAAGATATATATATATATATATATATGAAAATATTAAATAGTTTTTATATAAATTGAGCTACTAATAAATTAAATATGTTAAAAAATAAGAATAATAATTAAACTAATATTTAAACAGTTTATTTAAAAAATAATTTAAATATGATTAAATAAAAAATATAATAAAATTTTGAAATAAATAAAACAAAGTCATGCCAATTTAAATTTTACCTTTCTTTTATTTGCAAATAAATTTGCAAGCCCAAAGCTCACAGGAAAAGTATTATAGGAAATTAGGGTTGAGATAATTTTTAAATTTTAAAAACAACATATAAAATAAATTAAAAATATGCCAAACAAAGCCTAAAAGAATGGTCACTAGGATTATTAATTAAATATTTGGTTTGTCCAAATATTTTGGATTTTTTTTTGTGTGAAAGGGATTTGCAGAAATGTCCAGCAATGCAAATATGATCTATTGACAGTACTATGAATAATATTATTACATATCTATAATATTTTTTTTAAAAAAATGTCCAACTTTGAAAACAAAAACTTGTTTCTAAATTTTTTTAATATTTTTTATTTTGAAATAAATTCAATCATAAAAATACATTGAATACCTTTTTTTTTAAAGGAAATGGTGTAAAAAATTTTATTCAGTTAATATTTTTTGAAATTATAAAATACACTTATAAATTTATATGAATATAGTTTAGGACGAACATAAAATTTAAAATAAAATTATTTTTATTATAATATAAAAATGTTTTTATATATTTAATAATAATAAAAATAAAATAAATTTAGAGAAAGGATGAATTGAAGCGGGTCTTAAGTTAAAAATTCAAATTTTTAAATATAAATGAAAATTTTAATTTAAAATATTTAGTAATAATATAAATCCAAGGAAAACCAAATAGAATTATAAAATACAAAATTATAAAATACACTTATAAATTTATATGAATATAATTTAGGACTAACATAAACTATAAAATGAAATTATTTTTATTATAAAAAAATATTTTTATATTTAAAATGAAAAAATATTTGTTGGAACACACCCTATCTTTCCCTCTCCTTTTCTCTCCATAAAATCTCTTGACTTTTTCGTTTCCCCGCCTTTTTCCCTCTCCCCTCTCTCCTCTCCCGGAACTTGCCCTTTAATGCTTCCCTCCCTTTCTCCCTCCCTAAAATTTCATTTCCCTCTCTTTCTCCCCCCTTTTCCCTTCTCTCTCCTTCTCTTCTCCCAAAACTGTCCTTAAACCCAAATCCCTAAACCCTTTGACTCTCTTCCCCTTCAATTCTCAAATCTGCATCTTCCATCATTAAAATGGAATTTGCAAGCGTGAAGTAGGGCATTTGAGATCAGTTCCGCAGGACCCGAACCCCAACCGAATCTGAATGAGCTGGGACATCGATAGCACCAAGAACAGAATCCTAGCCACGATGTGAAGAGCGAGATGCCCATTGCCATCTTGACAACGGAGAGGTCGAGCCGTAGCTCTTGCCAAGAGTCGGTCGCAAACTTGCAGTAACGGAAGAGGAGGGCGAGCTGGAGGAGAGGAACTCGAAAACAAAGAGGCGCTTGGCAATGTCGGAGCCGACATCACATTGTCAGTGTAGGCTCCACCTATAGGGACCTCAAAAAATGGTGGGTTCCCCTTTCTCCACCCTTTTCTGCTTTTGCCACAAGAACCTATTGCCTCTCCTTTATTCATACACCCACATGCATTTGCTCCTCCTTTCCCTCTCTCGAACTTGGCCTTCTCTATTTCAGGAAGTAGAACGGTAGCTGGAGACTTGGGATGGCTATGTCGACTAGAGGGGCAGGCCTGCTTGCAGAGGCTGCCATGGCGACATGACCGCCGCTTCCTTTGTTCTGGGTACTCTCTCTCTCTCTCTCTCTTTCTCTCTCTCATATGTTCTCTGCAGAAATTTGAAATTTTAGAGAAATTCTGAGTAACATCTTATGGAAATCTTGATGATTAATCAGTGGTTGAGGTGTTGGAGAATTTGGCGTATCTGGCAAATGCGAGCAACCTGGTGTTGTACCTGTCGAAATACATGCACTTTTCTCCGTCCAAATCGGCCAATTCCGTCACCGATTTCATGGGCACTGCCCTCCTCCTCGCCCTTCTGGGTGGCTTCTTGTCCGACACCTTCGTCACCACCTACGTCATCTACCTTATCAGTGCCGTAATCGAGTTCCTGGTAATTAATTAACTCATCACACTCTTGCCCTTTGTTTCTTCAGTGCCGTCATCGAGCTCTAACGCCATCTTAATAACATTTGTCAGTGGCACCTATGTCATTCTTGCACATTCATTGGGTCTGGCCATTTCTACAATTACCATTGGTGGCCTCGCATTTATAACTTACGTTCTTGAGGTCAGAAAGATCCTACCTATGGTAAAATCTTTGGATTTGAATCTCTTATTTTATATACTTGGTCATTAATAGTTTCATGGCAATTTTGCAACAAAAGATTTTTGCACATGTATTTGGTTACTGGTTGGCATCCTTTAATTCTATTATTTATGTTTTCATTTATATTATTATTTATGATAGTTCTCATTCACTTTAATTTAATAGTTGTAAATTTATTAAAAAACAGAAAACGATTATCAAAAATAAATTAAAAATTATATTTTTAGTTCATGATATAAAAAAATACAATCTATACGTTCCAAAACTTTCTGCTATAAAAAGATCCAGAGTTTTTATTTTGTAAATTTATCTTGCCAAAAAAATGGTAAATTTGGATAAACTAATGCATCACAATCTCCAAAAGGCAACTTGATGGCTTCCGGCAGAAAGTCCAGTTTGTAAATTGGGACAACTCTATTATTGAAACATTTTGCTTTTACAGGGAAGACGTTCGAGACAATAGATCCCAGGACAGGGGAAGTGATAGCGAGGATTGCAGAAGGGGACAAGGAAGAAGTTGATTTGGCTGTGACGACTGCTAGGGATGCCTTCGACAACGGCCCCTGGCCCCGCTTCTCTGGTTCTGTAAGTTTCTTAGTTTTGTTTTATTTAATTCAAATGAATTTTTGGCTTTTCTTTCTGGATGTTACGTTAATTTTCAAGTTGACGTGTTTGTGAATCCAAAATGATTCTAATTCTGGATCGTGGCATAAAACTTTGAAGAATTAATTTGGATGTAATTTTGGTAATTTCTTTTCATTTGCCTTTTCTCACATTATAATAAATTAATATTTCTTGATTTTCTTTGCAGACTTCTGGAGAGAATCATTTTGGCTTTGGGTGATAGTATGACATTTTGACAAACACAAGGACTTCATGAACTTATGTTGTATTCTTTTCAAAATACTATTAGCTATGTATTTGTTAACATGTTATATTTGTTTCTAAGGATTTAAAATATTACATATATTTTGTGGTAGGATGTGAAGTAATATTTGAGAATGTATTTAAAACAGGTACTAATTATGAACATCATATTTTGACGAGCTTCTTAATGTGTAAATGGATTTTAGATATTGAATTTATACTTTTGAAGATTATATTTACAATGTGGTATGGAAACTAATTCAGATTTGTCACAAAAATATATATTGATTAGCTTGTTAGCACAAAATTTATTGTAACGAAATTCAAATATTTTCTATTGTAACAAATAAAGTAGTTATTAATTACATAGATTTGTCACCATATTATTTGTAACCAACAACCAAATCTTGTTACAATAACATATCACGATGAGCTTTTTGGCACAAAACTTGTAACAAAATTTCAATGTTTTTGTTACCAAAAAACTAACCTTTTGTAACACAAAAAGTAGTTACCAAGTATTATGATATGGTAACCAATCAAGATTTGTTACTCAAATATTTGTAACAAAATCCTAAATTTCATTGCAATAACATATTGCGATGAGCTTTCCTGCACAAAAAGTTTTTGTAACAATAGTTTAAAATTGGCATCACAAAAAGATCATTTACCAATTTTATAATATTGTAACCAAAGTAGGTTTGTCACAAAAAATCAACATTTTGTAACAAGAGAATTAGTTATCAATATTTTTATATTGTAACCAAGATAGGTTGTTACTAAAAATATTGGTAACGACGTAATTATTTTTGTTACAAATACTTATTGCGACAGACAATCTTGCACAAAAACTTTAGTAACAAAATTCAATTTCTAGTCATTACAATAAGTTATAGTAACGATTATCTAAGCTTATAGTAGCTAAAAAAATTGTTACAATACGTGCATTTTCTTTTAGTGATCTTCTAAGGATCAACTAATACTCCTTCAGCAGAAATCACATGTACCAAAAATACAACTCTGTCTACCCAAAATTCACTTTCACTAAACTTGGCATACAGTTTGTTTCTCTCACAATGTTTGTGACACAATCCTTAAGTGCTTAGTATGTTCTTCCTTATTTTTAGGGTAAATCAATAAATCATTAATAAATACTATCACATATTTATCTAAATATGACTGGAAGACTCTATTAATTAAATCCATGAATGTTGCTGGAGCACTAGTCAATCCAAATGTCATCACTAGAAACTTATAATACCCATATCAAGTTTGAAAAGTTGTTTTATAAATATCATTTGCTTTAATTCAAAGTTGATGATATCCCAATCTCAAATCAATCTTGGAGAATACAATAGCATCTTGTAACTGATCAAATAAATTATCAATCTTGGGCAAAGGATATTTGTTCTTTGCTATTATTTCTTTCGACTATCTGTAATCTATACATAACCTTAGAGACATGCCTTTCTTTTTAACAAATAAGATTAGAGCTCCCTACGGTAATGTACTTGGTCTAATAAACCCTTTATCCAATAACTCCTATAACAACTATAATTCTTTACATTCTGCCAGAGTGATTCTATATAAGGCTTGAGCAATAGGCTGGGTCCCCAGTATGACCTCTATGCTAAATTCTATCTCTCACTCAAGTGGTAATCCTGATAAGTCATTTGAAAATACACCTTGGAATTGACAAACAATAGGCATGTCTGCAACCTTGAGGGTCTGTGCGTTAGTATCTATAATATTGGCCAATGGGCTTTACATCCTTTCCTCAATAATTTGTAGCCACCATGGAAAAAATCATACATGAGGGTAGGATGCATTGCTCTCCCATAAAACATACAATCCAGCCATTAAGGAGCTAAAATGTATTTCCTTCCTAAAACAATCTGTTAGCCACAAAGTTTCATATTTATTTTGATAATGATAAAACAAATTAAAATTATTATGATATATATATTTATATGATGGATAATATAGACAAATTATATTATTGAGTTTATTATTTGGAGACACATACACTACATGTGCTACAAAGTGAAATTATCGAATTAGACATGTATGTAGTAAATTAATCATATCTTATTATATAAAATTTCAAAAATAGCATGATTAATTTTATATGAAACTATACTCAAATATCTTTATTTTGATGTATTATTTATATCAAAACAGTTTATTATATCAAGTTCTTATATTGTCTTTGAAAAAGTCAATGTTGAAATTTGCGTGATATTAGTTTTAATTAGTAAATTATAACTTATAATATAAATAAAATTTTGAATTAATTTTATTTATAAAATAGATGTGCTGAGCTTTAAATGAATATATTATATGCATGTTTTACACTTATAGATTGATGGATATAATTTTTCAAATTGGGCCATTCTACTGAGTCACACTGTCAACAAACAAAATGAGTATACTATAATATTTTTATCATATCTCAAACTATAAAGTCAAATTTGCACAAATATAATTTTGAATGAAATTAGATGTTATAAGCATTTCAAAATTATATCATTTGTTATTTTTGAATACAAATTCAAAGTTTTAGATAATTTTAAACTTGGCCAACAACTTTTGTCAAAAGCAATTTTACAATCTGATATGTCATTGAACTTTTGATCATTTCTCTCAAATGGTACATGATAATTCAATGATTCTTTTTGCATTTGAAGATACACTTATTGCAGAGTATTCAAGAATTGTTTAAGATTTTTTGAATGTTTGAAGCCATTTTATTTAAGTTTTTGAAATGAGCCAATTTACAGTTACTATTGACAAATGATTTTATCTTTCACAAAGACCAACATCTCTCTAATGTCTCTTTGGTGTTTCTGCTTATAAAAGGAGCATAGATTGGAGGGAGAAGGACACAACAACAAGCTCTCAAAGTCTCATCAATCTCTCTCTAAAATTTTTTGTGCTATATTGTTTATTACTTGATGAAAGAGTGCATAGAGCAAATTGTTTTATTCTTGAGAGTGCCTCTTTTAAGTGAGATTATTTTTGTATATGAGTGATAGCTAATCCTATTTAAGAAGAATTGCTGCATTTCTACTTCATTTTCATTATTATTTGTATTTGTGCTGAAAGCTCATCCAATAAAAGACTTTGTAATCGAGATTTCTTGCATTCGTCAAATGCAAGGGACTTTCTTTGTAATCGTGAATTCTTGCTTCTGTCAAGTGTAAGAGATCTAGTAGAACCTTGGCCAGTTGGAGCTCAAGAGAGTGGACATAGACTTGAATAGCTAGTCGAACCACCATAAAAGAATTTGCATCTCCTATCCTTACTCTCTTTACTTTACTTAAAATTGTTTTATATTTATTGTTGGGTGAATTGTATAAGTTTATTTGATTCAATATTTTTATTATTGTTTTTAATTTTTCACACTCTTAGTTGCTGTGATAAAAACCCAATTCACCCCTCTCTTGGGTTGTCTTTTGGGACAACAATTAGTATCAGAGCTAGATTCTAAATATTGACCTTAACAAGTCTTTAGAATAAGATCACGCATTATGACAACTATTGGTGCACATGGAGTTATGGAGGGTAAATCTATTATTAGACCACCTTTCTTTAATGGTAGTGACTATACTTTTTGGAAAATTATGGTTACTATTATCTTTAATAAATGGAGTATGATATTTGGAATATTATTGAAGAAGTGTACAACACTCCTATAGTAGCTAAAGATAATATAGTCATTGCTAAAGATAAAAAGGATTAGGATGAAAATGACAAGAAAAATTTTACAACTAATACAAAAGATATGAATATATTATTTTGTGCACTAGATAGAAATGAGTTTAATAGAGTCTCTACTTGTAAAACGATACAAAGTATTTGAAAAATACTTGAAATAACACATGAAGGTATGAGTAGAGTTAAGGACACAAAACTCAATATGCTCAAGCATAAGTATGAACTCTTTATGATAAAACCAAATGAATCTATAAAAGATATGTATACTCAATTTACGGATATTATTAATGGCACGATTTTTCTTGGTGAAAATTTTAATGATGAAATTTTTGTCAAGAAAATTTTTAGGATACTTCCCAAGAGTTGGGCTTCAAAGATGACCGCCATACAAGAGGCAAAAGATCTCTCCATAGTATCAATTGAAGAGCTTCTAGGATCACTAATGACCTATGAAATGACTCAAAGAAATGAAGAGAATAAAAAACCAAAGAAAGGAGTATTGCTCTAAAGTTTACCATGAAAGAAAACTCCAATGATAGTAAAGTAGAAAGTGATGATGAAATTGCATATCTTGCAAAAAGAGTTACTAAACTACTCAAAAAGAAGAAATTTGAAAGGAGACAAAGGAGAGGTGATCAATAAGAAAATTTTTCTAAGAAAGATATTGTATGCTATGAATGCAAGAAATGTAGGCACATAAAATCGAATTGTCCACTTCTAAAGAAGAAAAAGAAGGAAAAAGAAGTCATGAAAGTCACTACTTGAGATCTAAGTGATGAAAGTGACTTCGTAGAAGAATCAAGTGGAAGTGACATTGCTAACTTATGTCTCATGGCTATTAGAGAAAATGATAATAAGGTAAACTCATCTTCTTTTACTTCTAGTACTTTTAATTTATCTTATGATGAGTTATTGTATGCATGTGATGAATTACAAAATGAATTGACAAATCTTGGAAAGAAATATAAAGACTTTAAAAAGAAGTTTCCAAATATTTCTAATGAAAATGTTAGTTTAAACAATGAAAATAATAGTTTGAAAACTCTACTTACTTCTATATCTAAGAATAAAATAAATGATATATTAAGAAAAAAAGTTGAAGAGCTTCCAAATGTTTTACCTAAATTTACTTAAGAAAAAGAAAATTTAGATAAATTGCTTGCTACTCAAAGATATGGTTTTAATAAAATCGAATTAGGTTACAAGGCTTGTCAAGGATAAAAGTTTTACAAAAATTATTTTGTAAAATGTTTTCATCAAAGTAGTCCATTTATTACATGTTATTATTGTGGTGAAAAAGGACATTATACATGTGATTGTTCATTAAAAAAAAAATTTAGTTGAACCTAAAAAAATTTTAGTTCCAAATGATTATAAATGGAAAGGAAAATGTAACATGCATCTATTTGGGTTCCTAAGGGAACATATGTTAACATTGTTGGACTCAAGAAAGTTTGGGTACTAAAAATCAAAATCTAATTTATTTTTGTAGGAGATTTGTATGAAGAGCACCACAAGGAAGAATAAATGGTTTTGGATAGTGGATGCTCAAAATATATGACGGAAGATTACACAAAATTTAATTTTATTTTGAAAATAGATGGAGGGTATGTGACTTTTAGAGATAATGCAAAAGGCAAGATTATTGGCATTGGAGAAATTGATAATTCTAACTCCCTCATTATTGATAATGTTTTGTTTGTTGATAGTTTATAACATAATTTACTTAGTGTTAGTCGATTATGTGATAAAGGTTATAAAATTATTTTTCAAGATAATGCATGCAAGGTTTTAAATGAGAATAATACTCTAGTATTTATTACCTTAAGAGATGAAAATGTATATACTATTAATTTTGATTATTTGGTTCAATAAAATGTGAAATGTTTGAGTACATTACATGATGATTTTTGGTTATGGTATAGAAGGTTAGCTCATTGTAGTGTAGATATAATTTCTAAACTTTCAAAAAAATATCTACTCACTGATCTACCTAAACTCAAATTTGATAAAAATAAAATTTTTGCTCCTTGTCAATTGGGAAAATAAAGAAAAACTTCTTTTAAATCTATAAATATAGTTTTTACATTTAGGTATTTACAACTCTTACATTTAGATTTATTTGGACTTTCTCAAATTGCTAGTCTTGGTGGAAAACTCTATACTTTTGCAATTGTTGATAATTTTTCAAGATTTACTTGGGTATTATTTTTGACTCACAAAATTGAAGCATGTTCTCAATTTTTAAAATTTTGTAAAAGAGGTCAAAATGAGAAGGGTTATATGATTTCAAAAATTAGGAGTGATCATGGTGGGGAATTTGAAAATAATGAATTTGAAAATCTTTGTAATACTTATGGATATGAGCATAATTTTTCTACACCTAAAACCCCACAATAAAATAGAGTTGTTGAAAGAAAAAATAAAACTTTAAAAGAAATGGCTTGAACTTTACTTAATGAATACAAGCTACAAAAATATTTTGGGCCGAAGCGGCTAATATGACTTGTTATATTTTAAATTGAGTTCTTATTAGACCAATTCTTAAGAAAACTCTTTTGAATTTTAGTTTGATGGAAAACCTAAGATTGGTTATTTTAAAGTGTTTGGGTGTAAATGTTTTATTTTAAGTACTAAAGATAATCCTAGTAAATTTGATAAAAAATTGGATGAAGGTATATTTTTAGGTTATTCTACTACTAGTAAAGTTTATAAAGTTTTTAATAAAAGAACTAATGTAGTTTAAGAATTTATGCATGTTACATTTGATGAAATTGATCCATTTTTACATAAAGTCATATACGATGATGTTAAAGATGATTTAGTTAATATAAATATTAATGATAAAGAAAAAGAAATTGAAAATCCCCCTAGTATGGAAAACTTTGATAAAACTCCACAAAGTAATTTGCCAAAAACTTAGAGGTATAAATCTAGTCATCCTATGAAACAAATTATTAGTGATCCTAGTGATTGTAAAAAGATTAGAAATCAATTGAAAAATATTTGTGAACATGTGTTTTTTATTTCTCAAATTGAGCCCA
This sequence comes from Thlaspi arvense, assembly GCA_911865555.2. Classification (NCBI taxonomy): domain Eukaryota; kingdom Viridiplantae; phylum Streptophyta; class Magnoliopsida; order Brassicales; family Brassicaceae; genus Thlaspi; species Thlaspi arvense. The sequence continues at coordinate 89,292 of CAJVSB020000043.1, forward strand.
AAACTATTAATAATACTATTAATGATGAAAATTGGGTTTTAGCTATGTAAGAAGAATTAAATCAATTTGAAAGAAATAAAGTTTGAAAATTAGTGTCTAGACCTAGTGATCACATGATTATTGTAACCAAATGGATCTTTAGAACTAAACTTGACGAATCCGGTAATATAATTGGAAATAAAGTAAGACTTGTATCTCAAGGTTTCAATCAAGAACGAATAGATTATGGAGAGACTTTTGCTCCTATAGCTAAACTTGAAACTATTAGAATATTACTTGCATTTGCATCTCATATGAATTTCAAATTATTTCAAATGGATGTTAAAAGTGTCTTTCTAAATGTTTTTATTGTTCAAGAGGTTTATATTGAACAACCACCGGGTTTTGAAAATGAGAAATATGTAGATCATGTTTACAAACTTTCAAAAGTTTTATATGGTTTGAAACAAGTCTCTAGAGCATGGTATGAAAGGCTTTCAAAATTTTTATTAAAAAGTGGATTTTCAATGGGAAAAGTGGATAATACTCTATTCATAAGGAAAGAAAATAATGATTTACTTATTATTCAAATTCATGTAGATGACATTATCTTTGGAGCTACTAATGAACCTTTATGTAAAAAATTTGTCTCATCTATGCAAAATGAATTTGAAATGAGTATGATGGGTGAGTTGAATTTTTTCTTGGTTTTCAAATAAAATAACTCAAAGAAGGGATTATGATAAGTCAAGCTAAATGCACTAAAGAGCTACTAAAAAGATTTATGATGGATAATTCTAAAATCATGAAAACTCCTATGAGTACCTTAATCAATCAAACTTAATGAACATATTAATGGAAAACCTATAGATATCAAGTTATATAGAGGTATGATTGGTAGTTTGTTATACTTAACTGCTAGCCGTCTCGATATCATGCTTAGTGTTTGTTTGTGTGCTAGATTTTAAACAAGTCCAAAAGAATCTCATTTGCATGCCGTCAAAAGAATTCTTAAATATCTTAAAGGAACTATAAATGTAAGATTATTTTATCCTAAAGAAATCTTTTTTGAACTTATTAGTTATTCGGATGTGGATTTTGGAGGATGTAATAGTGGAACTTGTCATTTTCTTGGAAAATTTTTAGTTTCTTGGGCTAGTAAGAAACAAAATTCGGTTACCTTATCTACGGCTGAAGTGCAATACATAGCCGCGAAAAATTGTTATGTACAATTTTATGGATGAAACACACTTTACTAGACTTTGAATTTAATTATGAACACATTCCACTTAATTGTGACAATACTAGTGCCATCAACATCTCTAAGAATCCTATTCAACACTCAAGAATAAAGCACATTGATATTATACATCACTTCTTAATAGATTATGTTCAAAAAAGTAATATAACATTAGAATTTGTGAATATCGAATATTAATTAGTGGATATTTTTACAAAACCTCTTAATGAAAAAAGATTTTGTTTTATCAAAAGAGAACTCGATCTTATAGACTCAAGTGTATAATTAATATTATTTGTATCACTTCATTTTTGAAGGGGGGCGAGTCTCTAAATATTTTTTATGCATATATTGAGAGGGAGCTTATATAATTTATCTTTTTGATGATGTTAAAAAAGGGGAGAATTTACATGATATATACTTAATGAATATCTTGTATTGTATATTTTTTTTGTCATCACCAAAAAGGGAGAGATTGTTAGTCTCAAGATTTCATATTTATTTTGATAATGATAAAACAAATTAAAATTATTATTTTATATATATATTTATATAATGGATAATATAAACAAATTATATTGTTGAGTTTATTGTTTGGAGATACATACACCACATGTGCTATAAAGTGAATTTTTCTGCAGGAATTCCAGCATACTAAGCCAATGATTTAAGGCTTTTGAGAGAGTTAATAAGACACTAGAGCAATGCCAATTAGGGATTTATTAGAAGGGAGATTAGCCTAGAGATTGGAAATTATTAGAAGTCCAATTTAGTGCCCAACTAAGCGAAACACATTAAAGAACTAGGATGCTTAACTGCAGAATTTTTGCTACAAAGATTTTTAGCAGCCAAAATGAGTTTTGGGAGGCTTATAAGGAATCAAATAAGGTCTAAAATCAAGATTAATTAGAGGTTTAGAAATGGACAAAGGAAATTCCATAAGAAGAAGGAAGAAAATAGCTCAAATTAGTTCAAACCTTTGACAAAATCTAGTGCAGAATTTTCTACAGAAAATTTTAGCACCTAAGTGATTTTGTTTGAGACTTATAGGAGGCTAATTGAGACCTTAAAACAAGGCCAATGAATAGTGGACTGTGGCCACGACAAGTCTAAAAGAAAGGAAAGGAAATAGCCTAATTTAGCTGTTACTTTAATTAAAACCTAGTCAAATATAATGTAAAGTATGTGTATAACCTTAAGAAGTAAAAGTTAGAAATATTTAGAGCAACCTTAGGAGGTTCTGTGTACCTCAAAGGTGCATGAAAGGAGTTGCAATTAAATTTAATCTAGCAAAGAAAAAGGGTTAAAGCATGGTGTTGGGGGATAAAAGAAGGAAATAAAGAATATGGAAAGAGGCAAAGTCTTTCAAGAAGAATAAAAACATAAGAAAAATGAATAACATAAAACTTGACATTTACATGCATTACATCACACATACATTGCATTTTGCTTACATAAGCACTTTCCATTTGTAGGCACAATAGATCGAGTTGAGCTAAGTCCAGATTCAGTTGACCAAGCGGGTTATCCCTAGACTATTAGCACGATGAGTGTCATACCCTCTAAACCTAGGATTTTTATTTCAAATACAATGTTTTATGAACAAAATGACTTATTTACTAAACCATATATTTATTTTCATACAAAAACTTGGAAATAGAGTGCTTATGTTCTAATTTCAGTATATTTGAGCTTTTATGATATTTTTGGCATTTTGGTGCTTTGGTACTCAGACTGGTATGTCGGGCAGCCATCTGAGGCAAGTGGTTGTACTACAAGTCTATGTTATGACTTTGGGCCCAGGGGGGTCTCAGATGCCAAAGACTGTGTAGTCTGGCCTGGAGTAGCAACCCATGGTTGTAGGCTACATAGTGATGTAGCGCCTGACATGTTCTCATGATTTTGATATTTCATGGATTTACTACCCTCAGACATGATATTGTCGATTGTGCGCACCTAATCAGAGTTATATCAGATGTTATGTATATATGATTCTGATTCCTCTATGATCTCTCTACTTTAGTTTTAATGAGAATGCTACACTTTGATTGATTTATCAAAGAACTCAAATGTAAGATTATGCTTATGCTAATCAATTTATGAGTTATTTATCTATTCTTGCCTTGTGGATTTACTGTTACACGAAAGAATTAAGATAACTTTATATTTATTTCTACTTTGGCTTTTCATTGACAGAACAAACATTGAAAAATTGAATTTATGTATTCTATATGTACAAACCGGCTCTATTTCCCCTAGATTTACACTATATGCCATTCACTGGGAACATCTGTTCTCACTCTTCTTTATTTTGCAGACCCTACTAAACATACTTGCACTGATGTTTGAGTTCACGCTACACTAGTTGGAGGCTGAGCCAATAAGACTCTTTTGATGCTCAATTGTAGTAGAAATTGGTGTAGTACATGAACCAGACAATTCATTAGAGAGGGTGGCTTGTATTTGATTTCATAAACTTTTGTTGTCGTGGTTATGGTTTAGCTAATGTGTAAACTATTTTTCTCATTACCTTGTGGATAAATGAGCCTAGCTGGAATACAAACTATACTACTATCAATTTATAACATAGTTGCTTATGTTTAGTTATATATAGAATGTACATAAATATTAACAACTATCACATATTTATTTATAGAGATGCTAGTTAGGGGTTACAATAGCTATCATGTTGTCAAATTTTCCTCTTGGTGGTAGTAGTCGTTGCCCTGCTGTCCCGCCTGCTTAGGTAAAGGAGGGGTGTGACAAACTGTGTCTACGGTCACTCGCGCCTCTTAGTGAGTCATCACATACACATGGGCCTCTACAACTAGTCTTCCTTGTGTGGCCCCTGTGGGCCTATTTGGGCCCTACCTCAAACTTGCAAACACTCTAATACCGTCTGTCTAAAAAGGGCTCCACTCTCCTGACCCACTTGTGGGTAGTCACTTTTGATGTGTTCGGGTTGACCACATGGGTAGCACACTTTGGTGCCCATCTAGCACTCGCTTGAATGTCACCTCCCACATCTACTACATGCTGGGAGTGAGGTCCAAGCTCTTGAGTGCATTGTGCCACTTGCCATGCTCTTTGACTCCTTAGCGTGGCGTCCTTGACCCTCTTCTAGCATGGTAGTTGTCATTGTTGGGTGTGCCTCATGCTAAGTAGGGCATATAAAGGAAGAAGTCCCTATACTAATCTATCCTATTGGCCTTGCTCTCTTATCAATAGAAATAGATCCTATGGTCTTCTTCTAAGCTGGTCCTTTTCATCGACTTAAAGTACTAGCTAGGGCACTCCTCTTGAATCTATCTTGGTGCCTCTGAGCCTCACCTACCTCTATCTCATCGGCCACAATGGTGGCCTCTAACATCTCTCCATAAGTTGAAGATTGCTACATTTTAACCCTGTCCTAAATTGGCCCCCTGAGTCCCTATAGAAACAATCTACATTCACTTTTCTCATGTTCTACTTGGTGAGGCACAAACTTAGACAGATGTATAAATTTAGCTTCATAATCTACAATTGACATGCCTCCTTGCTGCAAACTCATAAATTCCTTTGCCTTCTGATCATGATAAATTGCCAGGAAGTACTGTCCATCAAGCTCTTCTTTAAATTCAATCTAACTAATGATCTGCCTTGCCAGTTGTCTGCCTTTATAGGCTATCCACCAATCCAAGGCTCACTCCCGGAATAAAAATGTAGCATGCTCCACCCACTAATCCATGGGACAGTGTATCAAATCAAAGATCTGCTCTATTTTGTGGATCCACTCTTGAGCCTGCATTAGTTTAGTGGTGCTGTGAAATTCCTTAACTCCCAAATTTCTAATCTGCTCAATTACCTTTTCCTCGTCAAACCTCACCCTAAGAGTTGTAGAACTAGACACTATGGCGGCATTGTAACATCCTAGATCTAGGAACTAATTCTTAAATTGCAATCATCTGTATAATATAATGAAAATGAGATGAAAATAAGAATAAGTAAATAAATACATAAAATTCTAGATATGGGTTATTGTCTTTAATTGTAGGATAATTAGTTTATACCAAATGAAAAAAGGAAAAGAAGAATTTCTCTTAGATTAATTTTCTTATCCCAAGTGTTAAGAGAGGGAAAGGGAAAAATATATATAAATAAAGTAATAAAAATAAAAATAAAAATTTAGATAGTTTACTTAGAGGTGGAGAAAGGCATAGGAAAGAGAGTTAGAAATTAATTAGAAGGAAGAAATAAGAGGAGTAAGTAAATAAAATAAAAATGTAATTAAAAGTTTAGAAAAAACTTATACGGGGCTTAAGTAAGTCGGCCAAGACAGCCAACTCACTTAATGGTGTATATATAAGCAATTGGGTCTCCAGCCTAGAGTATTCCATGAAGCAGTAGCAACCTAGAGTGTTCCACACAGCTATAGCAAAGGCCAAGAGAAAACAAGAGAAAAGAAAGAAGATGGAGGAAAAAGAAGAGAAATAGAAAGGATTAAGGTATGTAACTTTATTAAACTCATGTTTTGTGTAATTTCTTTCCATTTTCTTTAGAAAAATAGATTAGATAACATGGTTTTCTTCCACCTCCAAGCTCCATATTCCATTTTGAAACCAAAAAGGTTATTGAAATTTCGTCATGGCCAAACCTTAGGGGTGGATTTTTGAGAGCTAAATTTTAATCTATTGCTAAAATTAAATTGGAATTTGCTCACTCTTACTTGGTTGGAGGTTCCCTTACGATTTTACATGAATTTTAGGAGATTTAGTAACTTGGGGGGGGGGGGACTGAACCCCATGGGAGACAAAATATGAATTGTTGTAATGCAATTTGAATAAAAATAATGTATTTTGCTATTGCCAAATAGTCCCTTGATTTAAGGAATGATTTTGATGAAAATTTTGGAGCCGGAAAACCAAACCAAAATAGGGAGGAAGTTTGGAGCAAGAAAACAAACATTTAATTTAGGAAGTTTGAAGAAAAACTAAATTGGAATGGGAAAACTAGCAAACTAAGCAAGCTGCAATTCTGTAGAAAATTTTTCTGCAGGCTATTCAGGTATGAACCAGCCATTTAAAGGGCTTTAGAGGGGCTTAACCTAGGGTCTAATAATTAATTTAATGAGCATACAAGTTATATTAAGAGCTAAGATGAAAATGGGTGTCAAATTATTGCAGAAAGACAACATTACAACACAAAGATCCAACTAGAAAATAAGTTAGTATAAGCTAAAAATTCTAGTAGAAAATTTCAGGCTTTTTTAAACTGATTTAGAAGGGGGAAATACCCTCCGTAGAGGCACAAAATCCCTAACGCTAGGGGTAAAAAAAAAAATGAATGAAGGTTAAAAAAAGGGGCATGAGTAAAAAACAAGTCAAATTAATTAAAGGTTAAGCTTTGTATCACCTGAGTACAAGCTGAAAAATTTTCAGCAAGCTAATCATTTTGTATACTAGATTTTAGCATGATGAAATAACCTAAGAAAGAAGATAGCATGGAGTCGCATTGAGGCAATAATAAGTAAAAAATAAGAAATCACTAAACATCTATGGAAAGGGGGATTGGAGCCTAGGTTAGTCATAGCAAATTAGATATATATCCCCATTTTTTTCACTCAATACAAACTACTTACACATACATATGCTTAATATATAGGACGAGAGGACAACATTGCACCAAATATAGAATCTGCGGCGCCAGGATCACAAACATAGCTTACTAAAATTGTAAGTGATATCTTCCTAATCCTAATTTATTTTTCAAAATATGTTTTCTAATACATAAAATTTATTTTCCAAAAATGCTTGTATGTTGATATTAAAAAGGGAAACGATTTAGTTATGTTCTGATTTTTGTTATATGATGAGTTTCATGGTTTTATGATAGTTTACGATGATTTTGTGCTTCAGCACTAGGGTTGAATGTCAGGCAGCCATGTGAGACAGGTGGTAGTTCTACATGCATCACAGTATATGACATAGCATAGTATTCAAATCCCGTAGAGGATTCTAAAGTATTATAGAGGCCGCAAACAGTGTCAGTTTAGCCAAGAGAATTGTGACAATTCTCAGTGCAGATTATATAGTGCAATAGCGCTGGTATATTTTATTGATTTTCATGATTATTTTTTATTTATTGCCCCCATAAATGCACAATTATCGGTTGCATACATTTGACTAGACCACACATATGAGACATGCACCATGATTCTTATGATTTTAGATTTTCTATGTTTCTCTGATTTCTGCAAGATACATGGACTGATATCCTTATTTGATAATTATTTTGCAAACATGATTTTTTGACACAAATGTGATTCCCTTGATTTGAGTTTTTTTTTTAATGGATTTTTAGACATTTTTGTATTTCTAGCCATAGTGGTTTATATCAGGATCTGATGTTGCTACATAGACTTAATTTGCTTGAGCATAATTCATATGTTATGTTTATTATTTTGAAATTTTATGAAAAAATATGTTTAGTTATTGTATGATAAAAAACATGACTATTTTCACTAAGATTAGTCATTGTGCCATCTACTAGGACAAAGGTCTTATTCCCAATTTTCCTCTACAAGAATTTGCCAGGGCAAGAGTATTGCATTATATGCAGTGGAAGTTGGGCCAGCATAGCCAAAATAGTTAAAGGTACGCACGTGTACTACTTTAGACAATTGTAAATGTATGGTAGATAGGTTGGTAAAATAGTTTGATAAAAATAGATTATAATAGGGTTATAGTAGCCGATGTGCTACTATGTCAGAGATGTAGCGATACGTCGGCTACTGCCTGGCTGTCATGTCTTACCAGATTGGTAAGGGTAGGGTGTGACAAGCACTAACAACCTAAGCTATCATTACATTAGAGCTCGATGCCACGACTGCACCCACTACCTGGGCTATCACAATATTAAGCTTTGGGGTGACAACTAGAGCTGCTAGTGCTAGAGTTGTAGGGGGTGTAGTAATGACAGCAAAAGCAGGGGTAATGGGAGCCACTGGTGGCACTGGGGTCACTGGGGGTGCTAGAGTCTTCGAGATTCTTCCTGGTATCTCCCAAGCTGACCTTGATGCACATACGAGGGGTTTACCTCCACAAGGGCAAATGCCACATTACTAATTATATCTGCCTCCCTAGATATTGCTCTCACTAGGCCTTACCTCAACCACAGCCATGGCCTCTACCTTAACTACACTAAGCATCTGCCATAATACAATGGGCAGAGTGGAATGATTTAGAATGTTAAGTTCATGCAAATAAGATGCAATGACCTTATTCTTAGATTGACTAGACTTGAGTCTGACACCCTTCTAAATTTGGGCTTTGATACCATCTTAACTGTCACACTAGCCCCCCTAAACATTAGGCAAGATGAAATAGTGGGACAACAACCAACACACCACCATGGTGAAAATTTGGTAGCACGTCGGGTGTTGTAACCCCTCTGTGCTATTAGCCTATTACTTGTATTACATATATAGTCATATATGCATACACAACCAATAAAGAAGAAGGTAAAATACATTGATTCAATTTAACTTGACACTTAGCAAAATTCAATTGAGGGTAATAAGAAATATATGAGTAAGGTTATAAGTAGATGTTAGAAATTTAGAAATTAAGCAATGAAGGTTTTATGTCTTCCAAAAAGGGGCACCAAACAAAAGTTTAAGGAAGGTCAAAGAGGGCACCAAGGAAGAGTGCTAAAATGGTAAGATAATAGAAAATAAATGAAAGCATAACTTAGAAACCCCTTAGATATTAATGGGTACAATCTCTTGCTTGAAAAACTTAGAAAAAATGTATTTAAGAGCCTTTAAAAAAAATATTAAGCAAGCTGAAATTTATCGTAACTAAGATAAGAAAGGAGAGAAACATAAGATTTGGCAATGCAAAGAAATAAGAGAAAGGAAAATATAAATAATTAAAATATAAATAAGTTTTGTTAACATAATCCCTATCATTTTGCGTTTGCATGCATTACTCATGCATCCATGGCATTTTATTCACATCTCACACACTTGCATTTGTAGGTACTCGTAATAAGGTTGATTCTAACCCAATTCAAGGTGACCAGGCACTACCAAAAAAAAAAACCCTTGTTAGCCATGGTCAAAACCGTGGCTAACAAAAGTAGCCACGCTAAACAAAATCGTGGCTAAACAAGGTGTCACTACACAATTTGCATGGTTTATAATCCATTTTCCACGATTATAGGAATCATGGTAACCTTTTTTTGCAATAGTTATGCATTAATTTAACCACCGTTATCATTGTGACTAATAATAAAAAAAATAAAATATGAAAAAAGTATTAGTTAGCCACGGTTATAACCGTGGCTAAATTTTGGCAAATAATAAAAAAGAAAAATAAAATATGTTTAGTTAGCCATGGTTATGCCACGATCATAACCGTGGCTAAATTTTGGCTAAAAACGATAAAGAAAAATACAATATTAAAATTATATTTAGTTAGCCACGGTTATAACCGTGACTAAATTTTGGCTAATAATAAAAAAGAAAAGAAAATATTAAAAATATATTTAGTTAGCCATGATTATAACCGTGGCTAAATTTTCTTCAAATAATAAAAGAACAAAAATAAAATATTGAAAAAGATATTAGTTAACCACAGTTAAAGGGTGGCTAAATTTTGGTCACGCAGCAATGGCATAGCCACAATCTAATCGTGGCTAATATGTGTTATTCTTCTTTTAAAAAAAACGAGATCTAAATTTTGTTGTTAATTTTATCATTGCAAATTAAAAATTATTTGCTATAAGAATTATAATAGCAATAATATTACAAAAGATCCCAATAAAACAAAATGTTAAATATTTACATATATATAGTCAATGTATTTGCATGCCAAAAAATTGAGAAAGCTCATATCTATCACTAGCAAAACAAAAAGACTTAAACATGTAATATTCATAAGTTTTCTAAATCCTTAACTAGAGACATTCTAAACAAATGTGAGTAGGGAATATCTTGATGGACACTAGGTAATTCACTACCACATTTATCTTGAAGGAATTTGTGCAAAGTTGTCAATTGATTTTCAATTTGTGAAAGCCGTGCCCGGGTCTCATCATATCCGGTCAACTTCTCTTGTGAGGTCTCTACTTGCTTCTTCAAGTCTTGAATATATTGATTGTTCACATTATTGCTCGAGCCACCAAAATTCACGTAGTTAATGGAATTTCTGGACAATCAAAAAATATTGGATGGACAAACACCAATGCCTAAACCACGCACACGACCTGAGTGCTCAACACCACATACTTTTCCAATTGCATCATCACAATGAGCCAATACATTTGATGAAACACCTAAAGTAGCAGCACGTTCTTAATCTTCAGACAAGTGCTCAGATTTTTATCCTATAAATAAGACATGACAAGTAACTAGATATACAATCCTTTCAAATATATAAATGAAAACCCAAGAAAAAGGCAACTTGAAGAGCAATATAAAATTGTTATACACACATCTCTATGTACATCAAGCTGCAGTGAAAGGTGAAAAAGTTGGCAAGATGCACAAACCTAAATCATGTTATATCCCAACAAAATCTATCAATACTCAACCTTGCTCAACTTGTTTATAACAAAGAAATTATGCATCAATATGGCAACAAATGTGTTAATGGAATACTTTTAGTATGTCAACAGAGAAATTCATTTATATACTTTTAGTTTAGACCTCAACTTAACAAAGCTTCCAACTACACGAGATTGTTAAGTCTAGACCCTTCCCTTCATGAAATTTTAAGTTCCACCCTTGGATAAAATTGATGAATGTATGGCTTACTGATTTACTCTTATATTAGCAAGTGAGGAAGAATGGTAAGGATAAGGTTCAACAAATACTTTTCTATTAGTACTTTTCCACAGCTAAATCTTATACCTTGAATAAATAACAAATAGGAAAAAAACCATGATCCCCAAATGTTGAACAGGACACAGGAATAGGCATTTTGCAAGCACTTCACCTAATAAGCAGGTAAAGAAAGATTATGAAATACATAAAGCACATAACTTACCTTAAGGTCCAATTGAAGCATTCAGATTGTAGATTTTTGCATCATATTCAAACAACAAAATAATAGAGAAATTATGCATTAGTATGGCAACAAATGTGTTTTGAAAAGGCTAAATCAGTTTAGTGGGTTCTTTGATACCAATAGCTCTAAATGCTTGGAAATAACTAATTCTAACATTACAACAAAGAGAAGGAAAATATGCAGAGAGGAAATAGATGCAAGAGGTTGAAGAGTCTGAAAAACCCAGAAAATCATTTTACATGGTAATTAAAATCACCAAGTACAGTCTAATTTGTGTATAATTTGGTGGGCTGAAAATATTGCAGGTAGTGGAGACCTGTGACCACTACTATTGTCATTTTGGTTATAAGCAACCAAGCCGTAAGTTCTTGCTTTCTGACTCTAGATGTTCAACTTTGCGAATTCTTGAATTTATTTAGTCAGGTCAAATACTTTGTGTGTTGCTTGAAGAAAAAGAAGAAGATTGCTTTTTGAGAAAATATTTAGATATCAATGAAATAAAATGCAAAAAACTATTTTTCTTTATTATGAAAAATGTGCATTAGTAGATTTTTCTTTTTTTCTGTATGATATTCTTGTTTTTTATGAAGTATAATTCTTAGCATTTCCTCTTGAAGATGCTGATATTTCATCTTAAAGTGTCTTGTAATTGCCAATTTAGATGATATTCTCATCTCTCATGAAATCAAACCAAAAACAAGGTGAATATCCTAAACCAGAGAAGTTAAAATGGTTAATAAAAATAATCTATCTTACAATTTATTTTTCTTTTTACCAGCCTTATAATATTGAAGGACATCTAGTGGATTCGCTGTCAATAAAACAAAAAGAGAGAGAAATTATAATAGATACAGATTGCCTTCAAAGTGTCTTTCCATAGTGTGGATAAACAAGAGAAGAAAAAGGGGAATGCAGCACTTCCCATGAGAATGCAGCACAAGATTGCTGTTCAAGTGACATTTCTTCTTTGATTGTAAACACTACTTCAGGAAAGGGAAACAAGACAAAGGTTTGATATATTCGCCAGTTTAATGGTGAAGAATTTTTGGGTTTGTTTTATGATTTTCTGGCTTTTTTGAATCTTCAGCCTCTTACATGTACAATAATTTTTGGATTGATTTTTTTTTTTCGGAAGTTGAACTACATTTTTATGCATGGCTAACCTAGGAATCTGCTATTTGTTTTCACTTCTAGTATGAGTCTAGTAAGCTGTTATTCTAGTTGCTTTAGGCATAGCTGGTTTAGGTTACTGCTTTTTTACAAGTTTGGTCAGGAAAATCTTTTTAGTTCTTGCAAGTGGAAGTCCATTGTATCTATCAATATTTCATTGGCTTAAAAATCTAAACTCTTATTGCTAAAATGGTCCAATAAAAGCTTATGACCCCTAAACCCCCAACCCCTCAAAACACAACAAAAAAAGAAAAAGAAAAAATTGTAATAATAAAGAGAAAGTAAGAAAAGGTTTATCATTAGTTATTTGGTTCATCATGAATTTTGACTACAGTGTATTTTGAAACCTGCCTTTGTGATTTCATGACCCTTGTGTCTGAACTTCATTGCATTCCATGGAAATTAGCATGGAGATAATACTTCACCCTTTTGCATTGAACTATGTCTTGAAATTGACCATGTATTTCACTAAATTAGATCTACATTTTTTAGTATGCAATCACTAGCCAACCTTTTAAGCTCTAGTTGAAGATAACCCCAAGTCCACTACACCAAAGCCACCCATGATAGCAACCCAGGAACCAATAGGTTGTAGGCCACTCCCGAGCAGCAGCAGAACTCAATACCAAACTTAACTAAGCCCATCTTCAAGTTTAAAGCTCCAAAACCAAATCAAATTTAGATTCTCCACAAAAAAAGAACCTACAACCAAGTCCAAATGACAACCAACCTGCAATGTCTGTACACTAGATGCCCAAGTTTAGAGCATCATAAGCCAATCCAAAAGAAAATGAAGCTGCAGATAGGCTAAAGGACCACTCAGAACCACTTGCTACAGACTACAATACTCCATTGGCCAGGAGTTCTTGAAGCTCCCAACTTCAATATGCAACTTCTATAATTTCAGTCCACTTGCATCTACAATTTAGATGTCAAGCTCCTAAAAACCAGCTCATGTATATATACAACAATCCATCAATACTCCAGACCTAATTGCTAATCAACTTAATGTTCGAAATGGTGCTTTGGTTCTACTGGTATACCTACTACAAATCTCTACCTCCAATGTTGGGATGTTTTTATATATATGAACATTGACATCTTATAGATCCCTGTAGTTCTAAAGGAAACAAGTCGATTGCATAGGGGTTTGATGAGGGATTAATATGTTTAGTTTATGGGTTGACAAGGCCATTCAATTGTTCCAATTATCTAGAAATAATCAGCATGCTTCTTTTGTTGTTGGTGCAAAAATATAAAATCTAACAAAATTGAGTAAATACAATTGATTCTATATTATATTCATTAGAAACCTTGAGTCTTGCATGAGAGTAAAAAGCATAGACACAAGTAAACATTAAGTCTTGCAACTTGTATTTTACGCAAATCATAATAAGCAATAAAAATATGTTATATATACTTACAGCCAAAACTTTGCCATTTGCATTCACATAGTTTCCATCCTTTTTCAACAAAGTTGACAAAATGATCTCACTTTGACATACATGCCTTCCCAATTTATGCTCCTAACATCATTGATAAATGTAAGAATAACAAGTATTACATGCAACAGACATAATATGATACAAAAATTTCTTAAATCTAAACCAACACAAAGCAATTTATCATTTCACAACCTCTCCTTGCATTGCTTTTGCTACCATCGATATGGGTGACTTTAAGCTTATTACAATTTATTATGTTTTGCAAACTTAGCACCTATAAGTTTGAAAGATCATAGCCATTATATACCAAGTTTTCTTAGAAACTAACAAAGTAAAATAATTCCTAAAAGAGTGATTACCTCCATCTTTTCTTCCTTATAGTGATGCACAAAAGCAGTCCCATCAACACTATTTACCTCTGAAGGAGGATTAGCAAGTAACTCCTCCTTATTTTTATTAGGGAAGAAGTACTTGCATCTTAACTTGTATTTGTGGGCCTTCCATCTTTCACCTAAGGTACTTATAGCCCATTTGATGCCAACAGCATAATCAAACTCAAAATGGCCCTTCAAATATTTGAATTCAATTCATATTGAGTCTTTAATAACAACAGAGATATTATAAAATATTAAAGTAATTGGAAATTTAGATTGTTATCTCAATAGAATTCCATTGTTGGATCCTTTTTCCAATTGGCATCCAGTGCCATTTTTCAACTGATATAGGACACATTGTTGAGTTTTGAGCAAGTTTACCAAGAAACCTCATAAGCAAGTTTGAATCATTGTCATTGCCTTGTCCATTACCATTGATTTCTACAATAACTTTTTCAGCTTTTTTCCAAATGCCAAACCTAATTTGGTTGCATTTTACAAGTTGTAATTTCTTATGTAGAGGTATCTACCAATATGCACACAAAGTAGAATTAACATATATTTTCTAATGCGATAACACAAGATACTATATTAATCATATGCGTCCCTATTCTGACACGTGTGAAACTAAAAAAAAAAAAAAAGGGCATACCAACTTCATATCCAATTGTGGCCCTTTAGGCAGAGTTCAATAGTTGTTAAGGCCAATTAAAAGCTAAGTTCTAGACTTTTTGATCCATATAAGATTAATAAAAGGTTGGGACAGTTGCCTATCAAGTACTAAGCATGTGAATTAGGCTATACATACAGTACCAAGTACTAAGTAGTGCTATACATACAAATACATAAAAAGAGAAGAACAAGTTTTGATTGATATGTAGGTAGGTAGATCTGAAACATTAAAGAAACTCACTACTTCAAGAAGAGAAATGTTACATATATTAATTATACATAGCTCTTACCTCTAATTTTAACAATTAGAGAATCCTCTTTTTGTTGTGATTAAGTCTAATTTGAACTTGATGAAGAGTCTAATTAGCCACTACTTGACAAAGGAGGTGTGATGTTGACTGTGGGTTGGGGATTAAGCTCAATGTCAATATTTTGTTGCTGCAAATCTTGATTTGTATTATTGCTACCATGTTGTTGTCCTTATAGCTTTTCTAATATTGCTTGCCCTGAATTTTTATCCTTTCTCCTCATATTGAATCAAATGCCTACACAATTTGCTAATACAAACAAATAAAACATGGAACCAAAATAAATACCACATAATGCATAAGAAGAACAAATCGAGATATAGATCAAGCAATGCATATAAATTCTCAATTTAAGAAATACAAAATGAACTATATTTCAAATTAGAAAACACATAACAAAAATTAATAAACTAGTCTAGCATTCTTTCATCATTGTCATCACTACAATTATTATGATCTTCATCATAATTTGGTTCATCTTGTTCTTCTTCTTGATCATTGACACCATCCCTTTCTAAATGTAATGCTTCAATATTCTCCAAATGTTGATTACAAAAAGTTATGTCCTCTATTAATGGCTCTTCTGAATCCATTACATCCACATCTCCCACATTATACAAGTCCCTAGGCTTCATATGACAAACACAACACCAGCCTTGATCAATTGGATCATCAATATAATACACGATCCTAGCGTCAGTTGCAAGGATGAATGGTTCATCTATTTCATTTACACCAGTGTGTATCAAGCGGGAAAAATTTACACTTGTTATCTCAAATTGATCCTTCTTGATTCCCTTGTTAGGTGTAGTATCTATCCAAACACATTTATAAAAGCACAACTTTTAATTTACCACAATAATCTAATTCAATGATGTCAACCAATCTCCCATAGTACATATCATCACTTGATCCTTCAATAGGTTTTTTACCACCAGAAAATCTCTTAGTAATAGTGGACATAACAACACCACTATTCTGTGTTCTCATTCCTCTCTCCCTCTTCTCAGTACAAAACTTAAATCCATGTATGTTGTACCCATCAAATTTTCTTGCAATATTATTTGGCCCTTGTGCAAGCCATTCAATTTCAGGTGTAATATTTGGATCATCCTTTCTTGCAACCTATTAAAATAAATTAGAACAAATTATGCACACTAATCAGCTTTTGAGAATTAAAAAGAAATGTAGAATGAAATATGCATTTGCTTACATAATCTCAAAACCATTCATGAAAATGTTTGTGCATCTATTGTTCCACAGCTTTTGAGGGGTCTTTTCCACCATGATACATCCTAGTGATCTCAATTTTACACTTCCTGAAAGAACAAATCCTACTCATATATGATGTTTTAAAATAGACAATAATAAATGAATAAGGTATGAATAAGAACATGTAACTTACTCATGAAACTTGTCAACTAGTTCACAATTCCTTAACACATATCGGTGTGCTTGTATTTTCTCCAAGGGTAGCAGAGAAAAAATCTTGGTAGCCCCAACAATCCTACCCAATGCTGGAAATAAATTTGACAAAACAATAGATTCATTACTAACATTAACTTTATTGATATCATCATTGCATCTTATCCAATTAAACCTTGTTTTAATGTTACCATCCTCCAAATATCTAGAACAAAATGTGAGACATTCCTCAATAATATACCCTTCAGTTATACAACCTCTGGTGCAGCCTTGTTACAAACATATGATTTTAAATGACCAAGTGTCCTAACAATAAAGGGAAATAAATCATATGAGAGTGAAATCTATAACATATGCCATCAATTAATGATATATAATAAAATGAAGGTTCTACCTTTCAACAGGATACATCTATCTATAATGTACTAGACCAGCAATCATTGCTTCCTCTCCAAGGTGGATGACCAAATGAACCATAATTGTGAAAAAGGATGGAGGAAGCATCATTTCCTTATGGCAAAGGGTCAAAGCAATTTGTTGTTGAAGCTTCTCTAAATATTTGGCATCTAAAACTTTGCATGATACTTCTCTAAAGTAATTACATAACTCAATCAACATTGAAGTAACTTCTTTAGGTAGAGATCTTCTAAAGGCAATTGGTAGAATATGCACCATCAAAATATGTGAATCATGGCTTTTTTAAACCAAAGATCTTCCGTTTCTTAAGATCAATACACTTAGAAATATTTGACAAATAACCAACTGGAAAAACCACACTTTTAAGAACTTTGAGGAAAACATCTTTCTCTAGAATTTTCATTTTAAAGCATGCATGAGAAAACTTGCAACAATAAGGATATGGATGAAGTTCTTTTCTAATTCTTTTGTTTTATATTTGTCATCAAGCACTATGAACAATATATTGTCACAAATATTTTTCTTTATATGCATCATATCAAGGCAATGGCGAATAAGATTATGCTCCAATAAGGTAAATCCTAGAAAATACTCTTTTTCTTCCATTGTTGTGGGCCGTCCTCACTTGTACTGTCATCATGAGGCCTTTTGTGGCTTTCCTCAATTTGTCTTAAGAGGATAAAGCCAAATGGTGGGATAAGGGTAGGTCTCAACTCCATAGAACTATCAAAGGACTACTAATTGTGCATGTACTTGTGATCAAGTGGTAAAAATCGACGATGTCCCATGAAACAATTTTTCCTACCAAATTTTAGCTTTCGAGATTCGATGTCAAAATTACATGATGGACAAGCAAGCAAGGTATGTGTATTCTACCAGAAAGGTTGTCAAGACCTGGAAAGTCACGAATAGTACAAAACAAGGCAGCACACATTCGAAGCATTTCATTAATAGAGGAATCATAAATATCTACCCCATTTCACAATTCTTTTAACTCTACAAGAAGAGGTTGCAAGTAAACATCAATACTATTGCCAGGCATCTCAAGACCAAGGATTATCATCAACATGATAAGAGAAGTTTGCTTCATACACCACCATAGAGGAGAGTTGTAAATATACAACATCACATGCCAAATGCTATTATTAGAACTTAGAGTTCCAAATGGATTGAAATCATCTGTAGCTAAGGCAAGTTGTACATTATGAGACTCTGAAGCAAAGTTTGGATCAATAAATTAGACTCCTTCCACGCTTTACTAATCTCTTGGATATCTTACTAACCCATCTGGGTTAGCCTCAATGGCATGCCATTTTAGGAGCTTTGCAATTATAGAACACATATACAGCCTTTGCATTCTAGGTATAAGTGGGAAGTATCGCAACACTTTCGCTGGTTGTGGTTTTCTTTTTCTTTTGTCCATCCTTCACATTATTTGCACCACCATTATTTTCATTTGGTTTCCACCTACATGTGTTACACTTCTTGTATTTATCCCTTGTCTCATCCTCTAGACCCAAATACAACATACAATTATTTAGACATGCATGAATCTTATCATAGCTTAGACGTTATCTCTTAATCATCTTTTTTTCCTCCTAGAAAGATATTGGTAGTTTAGCAAACTCAAAAGCATCATTTAAAAGGTCAGTGATCATTGAAAATGTTTTATTAGTTGCACCACATAAGACTTTTATATGATACAAATGAGCAATGAATGACAATTTGCTGTATTTTGTACAACCAGGATAAAGTTCTTGATTCTCATCCCTTAACAACTCTTTAATTTTTTTCTAACTCCTCACTGCTTACATCTTTTATACACCTAGTGTGGTCACCATTAGATAGATTTGATGGACTAGGATTTTGAGACCCATGATCTTCAAAGACACCAAAAACATCATTTAATATATCTTGCATCGGATATCGTCCAACTAGTTCTTATTCAACTTGGGCTGCAGATTCTCTATTCGATTGAACATACTTTTCACCATGCATATACCAAACTGTATACTTTTTTGGAAAGCCCTTTTAAAGTAGATGACTAAAAACTTCAGCTTTATTGCCCATGTGATGAAATCCACAAGGAATGCAAGGACACACTATTTGTCCATTTATAGATCCATTTGAATAGGCAAAGTCCAAAAATTGAATTACTCCATTTAAGAATTCATTTGATCTAATTGGTTTCCCAATCCAACTCTTGTCAATCATAATTGGATGAATCTGTTTTCAAATTCAAATCAAATCAAATCAAATTGTTAAAGCGTTTGAGATAACAAATTATATGGGCTAAGGATGTGTGTGTGTGTGCATACAATTGACAACATAATGCAACATAATTCCTAGTTAAAATTTTTCAAAAAGCACAATTACAGATATGTTTTTAGTTCATTAAAGGGCTTGTTTAATATAAAGAGAGTGTATATATAAAGTGGGTTTAGATTTGTGGCAGGGGTTCTTTTCATTGCTTATATGAAGAATGTATTTGTTAATCAAGTTGTATTAAGGAATTAGAATAAGATTTTGTAGTCAATCATGGGTCTGCAGTTTGGGAACGGTGGCAAGCTACTTAAGGCATTAGAATAAGATTTTGTTTATATTATGATACTATCTAACTCCTGATGGTATAGTGATGTATTTAGTGTGTATTTATTTTCTATTTCATCCAATCATTTAGGGGACTATCCCTAATATGTTTGATCTCATGGTTACTATTAGTATCCTAGGTCTTTTATACCCACAATGTTGCATTTTATCAACATTGATTTATATATAAATTAGAAAATTCCTTTATTTATGTTTCTTCCTTTTAGAACTTCATTTCTTCGACTTGATATGAGAATGGAGCTTTTAGGCCATATGATCAGTTTTTCTAAGTAAGGAGCCTAATAATACGTTTTTTGCTTAAAAAAGCAGCTTGACATTTTGTTCTCTTTTTAAACAAAAGTTTACGCAAATCAAACACCCCTATTTAGAAAAATGAAAACAAGGATTAACTCCAAGAGTTGTGAATTCTTATTTTTTTTCCTTTCTTATTACTCTTTGGGCATATTGTTTGAGTGCTAAAATTCAGAACTTTTAGTCTTGGTCAATCAACTAACTATTAAGAAAGGATATGCATGGCAATTTGAAAATCCAACATATTAAATATGTTTATATGGCAAGGTTGCAGAAATGTGGTTGCTGAAAGCCTTGCTCTAAATAGTGTTTTAGGGGATTAAATTTATAAATTATACGGCTGGAGACCAAAAACGTGTTGTTTACATTTCTAAATTTTTAAAATAGTATTTTTGGATCTTATTAAAACTACTGATTATAAATTTAGGAATTCTTAGCATTTTTTTAAATCCAACTTTTAGATATTATAGACATACTTTTCCTTTCAGGAGGAAAATGCCATTTAGCACCTTTCAGAAAGGGTCAAATTTTGGACAGATTTGGTCCCATTAACTTGGTAGGTTTCTAGGGTTCAAGATCTAAAACATACAACCACACCTTCAACGGAAAGATGCATTAAGTTATGCCTCTAACTCATTGGGAGCAAAAGAATATTACCTAAACAAACACAGTAAAAATTACCTTATTACTGTGGATGATCTTGAAAACCAAAGCAAAATAGGATACCTTGCATAATCAAGACCATAATGTTTAGAATATAGATAAGTCATTTGCTTCACAATTAGATATAGATTTGAATATCACATGATATAATGGTATTTTCTAGTTGTAGTAATAGAAAAACTCACCTCTCCTGTACCTTTAAGTGCATTGTTGGAAATATCTATAGAGAATGAATTTACACATAAAAAAAAGGAATTATTTGGTTTATACGAGGTAAAAGAGAAAAAAGGAATAGAATTAACAGAAAATAGAAATATATGAAATGGGGCACTCACCTTAGAATCCCAAATATGAATCATAGCATCTTCGCATGCACTTATGATAATCTTGTTTAGAGGTCCCCAGACAGCTCTATTTATTCTTCCCTGAGGGCCTTGAGTGTAAGCACGGACTCACCACTCTTTGGAAATGACATTATCAATAATTTTAAAAATTTGCTATAATGTTGGTTCCAAAGAACAAAAAACTACAAAAAGGCAAATTATTTCAATAAAAGAAAGGACTATAAAGTTTTTATGTATTTTATGCATAAAGTTTGGAATTTTAAAAATCCAATAAGCAAACAATTTTTTTTTTTTATTTTATTAACTTTCATTTGATTGATTTTATAAGGTAAGCAACTGTGTTCCATATATGAAAAAAGGAAAAAAAAGCAAAACAAATTAGGAAGCCCCTTTCATTTGACTCATTTGCATTGCCCAAAATGTGGTCATGACATTTGAAAGCCCCTTCTTAGGACCCTAGGTAAGTACACACACCCCTTAATCCATATAGATGAAATTAGCAGTCTTGTATAGTTGATCTAGTAGGATTGCTTACTATAGTTTTTTACTCTTCAAAATATGTCTTCAAATTGGATCACAAATTCCTATCCTAATTAACTAATGAAAAGTTTCCTTTGTTTTGACTCGAAGATTAAATGAAACAACAAAATCATGGTAATGTTGGATGGGTTTGCTCAACTATAAATGATTATGAGCATGTTTTGATCCTAATTTCTAATGTGATGTTTCATCATGGATAGCAATTTTTCTATTTTTTGAACTCTAATGCAATGTTTGGAAAGTAATTATGGGGAGATAAATGAAATGAGAAAGGAAATTTTGGGTATTTATTTCAATTTATTTCGATTAGTTACTTACAAAATGAGAGCATGTCTTCCGGCAAGAAGCTTATTGGATTACAAAAATTATTAATCTTCTTGCAAGACGCTAGTTTAAGATCCAGTGAGAGGAACTTGATCAATCCCTAAAGAGAGGGGGAAGAAAACTTGGGTATAGCCCTCTATCAATTAGCCATCTGCTTGGTTGATCAAGTTGTGGCGCATTGCATAAGGGTAACAAGCAAACAGTGTTTGATGCAATAGCCATGGCCAAGGGATCAACTTGGCTTAAAAGGCAGTTTTATTTTTCATGTTGGCAATACGTATTTGACTATTAAAAGAGAGCTTTATCCCAGTTGCTGTACTTTTCTAGCAATTCATTTTGTGTTTGACAATCAGCAAGGCAGTGACACCTACCACTCTACAGAGTAGTAGCCCACAATTTTTCCTAATTCAACTCTTCTTTGTTGCCACAACACAATCTCTCTCTCAGCTCCACCTGCCATGCAAGCAAGACTTGCTGTGACAATCCAAACCAAGTTTTGCTTGTAGAATATCATTCATACATCACTACACAATTAGATATACTACTTGCATGCATTGCATGTTATAGTAAATTTAAACATCATGGAAATTTCTTTACATTTTTCTTGCTGACAATTCAAAATGGACAGGGTGGAACCCAAAGAGGTATCAAAAGACATTAGAGAAAGAGTAAAATAGAGTAGTGGAATTTAGAAAAAAATTAATTATACTTCTAAATTGAAATAAATCCTAAACTAAGCTATTATTTAGAGGGGATAAAAAAGGGATTAAATAGGTATTTTCAGGATTTAAGAAAGTGGTGAAGGATATAATAGAAAATAGAAATATATTTTTTTAAAAAAACATATATATAAATAGCTATTTTTATAAATTAGGAAAATTTCATTATTTCTCATTGGGCTTAGGCGCCTTGTATATATAGGTCAAGTGTTATATACAACACTAGCCATGAAGCAAGAGAGAAAAAGAGGGAAAAATAATAAAATAAAATAAAGAAGAAATAAAAGGGAATACAAAATCAATCCATTAGCCAATCAAACAATGAAATGTGTTGACCTAACTTTTAAGCAACCAATAGGATTAAAACTAGTGTGTTTTGTTGTTAAAAAAAAAAGGAGATAGATGTATATAGAGAACTCAAGAGTTCTCTCAAAGGCAGCCACGAAATTGCAAGGGAGAAAAGAGAAGAAAATGGAGGAAGAAGGAAAAAGAGAGGAAAAAAAAGGTAAGAAAAAAATGGAATTTTCATGAATTCTTCTTCAAAATATTTGCATATTTTGTTTCTTCTCTCAATTTTATAACATTTAATGGGTTTAGAGTTTGTTGTTGAGGCTGTTTTGCATCCTATAGAGAGGGGGGGTTAGCCAAACCTCACCTGAGAAGAGTTTGCATGATTTTGCTAAAATATGTTCTACCAGTTTTTAATATTGTTTTGCTTGGAAAATTTTATGTTTTCATGGTTAAGTGTGTGCTTGGCTGCTGTTTTTGAGGGTAGAAACAGAGGAGAAATAGGGAGGTGATGTTGGAGTGGAGAGAAAGAAAGGTTAATGCAAGAGAAATTAGGAAACAAGGTAGAAAATTGA
This sequence comes from Thlaspi arvense, assembly GCA_911865555.2. Taxonomy (NCBI): domain Eukaryota; kingdom Viridiplantae; phylum Streptophyta; class Magnoliopsida; order Brassicales; family Brassicaceae; genus Thlaspi; species Thlaspi arvense. The sequence continues at coordinate 112,725 of CAJVSB020000043.1, forward strand.
AATTTAGTAGAGTTTAGGAAATCTGGAAAATTTTCTGCAATTCTCAAATTTTTAGCAGAAATTTTAGAGGATTAAGCTGAGGCTAATTTCATGATTTATGGGTAGTTTGGAAGGTGATTAAGTTAGTTTGAGAAGAAAAGCTAAGAAGGAATTAATCTAGACTCAAACTAAGCTATAACTAGCTAAATGACGTTGATGAACATGTGCAGGAAATTTATTGCAGAAAATTCCTCAGTCTTATTTGGATTGGCTGGAATTTTTAGAGCACTACAATGGGGTTAATTGCAAAGCTAAAATGTTGTTTAGAGTGTAACTAGAGTGGCTTAATAGAGAGAATTAGGAAAAGGAGTAACAACTTGCATAAACTTCAATGAAATCTAACTAGAGGTCTAAGGGAGGATGTGCTGAAATTTTGAACAAGAATTTTTGTAATTTCACCTTAGTTGGCTACACCCCTAAGATATATGAATAAGGTCTAAATCAATGTATTTGAATGGCTTAAAAGATGATTAGATTAGCTTAGCAAGAAGAAGTCAAAATGCACCAATGATTGGCTCACAATGAAAACATTTTTAACTAGAGAACTTGTGCATGGGTGCAGAAAATGTGAGACATAGAATTCTGATTTGGGGAGGTGAATTTAGGAAAGTTGTATGTCTTTAAAGGGGCATGAAATAAGGTAGAAAAATTAGCGAAAGAGAAGTCCAAAGTAAATATAAGATTAGGAAAGAAATAAAGAAGATTGCAAACCAAATTTCCAACTTAGGCTCATGCATTTAATCTTTAAATGTTGAAATTTCTGCAATATTAAGAGATTTAAGGGAGGAATTTCTAACCTTTAATTGACATCTAAGAGAGTTAGAACATGAGCATAGGATGACTAATGAAGGGGTACAAATATAAATTCTAAAGGATTAGAAAATAGTACCCAAGGTGAGCTTAAAGATTAAGAAAGAGGGGAGAACTAATAACTACATTGTTTGAAATATTTTGCATGCATTTGCACTATGCATTTAGGCCATTTTACTTACACGTGCATGTAACCCACGTGTAGGAGAGGGAAACAGAGTTGAGTCAGATCTTGATCAAACAACTCTAGGAGCACATTCATAGATTTTGTACCTTTAGTGAGTGGCATTTCTCTAATCTTAATATATTTTCTAAAAATATGTTTCCTATCAATCAAAACTTGTTTTGAAACACACTCATATATTCATACTAAAAAAAAGGGAAATAGTCCAATTATATTCTGATTTTCGGTGTATACATGTGATTTCATGATTTTTACGAGTTTGTGATTCTTTAGTACTTCGGTACTTAGATTTGAGATGTTGGGCAGCCATCTAGGGTAGGTGGCAGTTCTATTTGCATTACATGATATGTATATGATTATTTTTTCCTAGAGGAGGGGACCAGAGACCGCGACTATGTCAGTTTGACCAAGGGAGTGGCGGTCACCCTCGGTGCAGACTACACAGTGTAGTAGCACCTGACAAGTTTTGCCCAATTTGGGCCAGATTCTATTTGATGTTTTTACTGCCCCAGACATCTTTGATTGTGCACATCCGACTAGAGTTATGCATGTATATAGCAATGCTGAGTAGATGGTTATTTATGATTTTCTGATGATTTCTGATTTATTTTGCTTTATGAATTCCTACTCTACGATATGACGGAAAATGTTATAAATCTCTTTGACGTTATTTCTCCTTTATTCTCCACATGAAAGATTGTTATGAAACTAGATTATGTTTATTATGTGCATAAACCTTGACTGTTTTCACTGAGATTAATCAAATGCCATTCACTAGGATGATAGTCTCATCCATTTATTTTTTTCCTACAATTACCAAGACGCTTAACTACGATTTCAGTATTCACGTCGCTCAACATCTGTTGCTACGCAAGATAGATTATGGTTGGGCCAATCTCTAGGACTTTTGCTTAAGTACTCATGTCTTTTGGGAAGAGTTAAGGGGTTATGTATTACACCACCATGAATGAATGTGTGAATTTTAAATATTTTGGATTTTATGGAACAATGTATAGTAGATTATGTGATAGAAGTGTATAGTTGGTAAAGTATAGTATATTTGCTGCATGGGTTTTTAAGCTTAAACACTAGTGCTACAGGTTGCTAAATGTTATAACTAATGTAGTGCATGAAATTTATGGATTTTATAGCAATATATATTTAGTGTCAAACAGGTACTCAAACACAAGTACAATATGAACTAAACATGTTAGGGGTTACAATGGTCGGCATGCTGTCGAAACTTCTAGCCTGGTAATGTATTGGTTACTGCTCCGTTGTCACGCCTCTTTTGGTGGGAGTAAGTGGGGTGTGACACTTGCATACCTATCTGTATATTTATTTATTTCCTTTATCAATAAAATATCTCTAATCCACACTGACTTGTAGCATAATATAGTATATGGTATATATTTAATTAAAAGAGATTTCCTAATGTTAGATCTAAATAACTAATATTAGGAACATTATGGTAACATTTTCTTTGTTGTCCATTAAAAAAAAAACCTTGTACTTTGTCTATTAGGAGGATGGATTAAATATAATATAATGTTATAAAAATGTTTCTTTTCTTGTTCCATGCTAGCACTTAAACTATGGTGAATTTTATGAACTTTTAGACTTCTACACCCATAAAAGCCTTAAACTCAAAAAGATGATCCAAAATTTCTTGATGTTATTCTGATGGAGTATGAATTATGAAAAGCAGCATGAAGTAAATTTTAGATTTATTAATATTTGTTCATTTGGAATTTATGTATTAATCTATTTTAAGAAGTTTTAGATTTATTAGAATTCACATAATTTTAAGGATCTTCTCTGTGAAATTAGGGTTTCTACTGATTGCCTACATTTATTGGGTTTTGAACTACTAACTTAAGTTTTGGAGTATCAATACTACATTAAAAAAAATTATCCTCTCCCATTACTCTCCAATTTCACTCTCTTCCTTGAAAACAATTCTAACCAAGCATTTTCACTACAATATTAAAGGCTCAGTTGAATAACAACCTTTAATGGATCTTTTTGAAACCATAGGGCTTTTGATCAATGAGGTATGGCAAGTCTAATGATGGGTTCAAGCATAGTTTCCCCCCTATGCCACTATTGGCAATTTGCAAATACAGTTCACACACAGGACTATTCATATCATTGACACCAAGCTTAAAATAAGATTCACTAGAGGAAAAAATAAAAGAATAGAGAGGAATATGGTCTAGGAAAAGAAAGAGAAGATAACAAGAATAGAGGAATGCTAGTAAATTGCCTAACTTGACGACTTTAGCCAATGTCTTTATAGAGCATGAATGAATATATTATTATTGGTTAATATCAATAAATAATCAAATTCTAGAATTTAGACTATAGCCTAAGTGTACTCCATAAGAAAATGCATCAAGGCAATACGTAACAGAAAGAAAGATATAAAGTAATAGGCAGAGAATAATAGAAATGGTAAAAATAATTTGTTTTATGACATTCAGATTTTGAAGGATGTGCACATAAATCTTAAAACCTGGCATTATATGCATCACAATTAAAGCAATCCTAAGCACTTAATAAACAATCTCTTGTGCAAAAACACTGCCTCATCAAGATGTCTATAATGAAAATAAAATTTTGATATTTGAATTTTCCCACTGAGCAAGATGCAGCAATGTAAGCGAAATAAAGAGAATATTTAGTAACTTGGGAAGAAAGAACAACAATAGCAAAGTTCAAGTTCCAAAATAAGCAAATTTTATTTTTCCTCCCCCCCCCAAACATCACCATCACAATGTCTGACAAGCCCTTGGACCTCCAAAGGCTCGTAAAATAATGTAACTGTATAATCTCAATAGCTAGATACAATATGAAGGCTCATCATTGATGATAGCATGATCCCACACCAATAACATGCTTAATTTGCTTTGGCTAGGCAAGGGCTACCAATCTGGATCCCCAGTATTCTAAGTATAGGCCAAGTACCTGATTTTGCATTAGATTTGCTAAAATTCATCCAAAATTTCAACAGTTCAAACAACAAATAGAGGAGCAAGCCATAGATCCTAATTCGAAACTCATTATTTAGAGAGCACCTAATTTCCTAAACATAAATTAGAACTTCCAAATTTAAGCACTAACAATAATTTCTAATAGAACTAATATCTTAATGAATCTAGAACAATCAAGCATAAAAGTTTATACAACTCAAAAACTTAACTAAGCATTTTCCCACCTATAAAGGTCCATGTTACATCAGAATAATCAAAATCAAGAGACTAATATGTCAACAGAAACTAACCATAGGCACCTTACCTTAGTTATTGAACACCTAGGATTCAGAAACCAAATTTCCTATACAATATCAACCTACAGCTCTAACTCACTAGATATTTACAAAAGCCTGTCATTTCCCAAGCTGCAACTTTAAAGGCACTTGAACAATAGCCCCAGTTTTAAAATACATTTAGCAAATGGAGACAAGAAATTAAACACACACACACACACACACACATATATATGAGCCCATGGACATGTAGCACCAGACACTTCGCACTGGCTTAGTTACGACCTTTTACTGAGACAATTAAGCCAACTGCACATGTTACTCCATTGAAGAAGCATGGCAAAGGCCAGCTATGAAGGCAATGGAGATAGCAAGTCAACCTTGTCCCAACACCAAATCAAACTAAGGCTTTTTGTACACATAAATCAATCATTACAATAAACAAAAATACCCTTCTTCACTACACTCAGACAATGGAGAAGAGCATTTTAATTTATGGCTCAAATTAGCATTGTATGCAGCATGTTTGCCATTTCACTAAAATACAAGTATTCAATAGATTGCAGAACATCCGCCAGAGGCAATGATCCCAAGCATGGAGCATGTAAAGGAAGGGAAAACAATACGTGAAATAAGTTGAGAGAGTGATAATTCTAAGGACACATTAATTGAGAGAACTCACAAAGGATCTAGTAAAGGAGCCAAATTTTGATATATCTTCTAATGAAGATGGAAAAATTGATCAAATGTTGTTGCTCAAGCTGGCAGACTACAAACCAAAATGACACAATAGTTTTACTCTGCGACAACCATGCGCTTCCACCTAGGCAATGAAATTTTTGAAATGACAATAACTACAAAAGAATGGAATTAAATGAAAATTGTAGAATAAATTCAACTCAAAGAAACCAAGTAATGTCTTTTACCTCCTAGTAGGTTATCAAACCGACTTTTTCCACCTGGGTTCATAAATTGATGCAAATGCAAGGGTTACCATCGAACCTAACTATCTAAACCAAAGGTGTCCATACAAGATTACCAGGTACCATGCACAAAATACACGATGTCCAAATATGCCTTCTACTAAAACTTAATATAACAAAAAATATCTAGAGGTGCCATTGTTGTATGCTGAGTTCTCAATCTATATAATCTAGATCATGCATCAAACTTCCAAGAAAACCCAGTGTCATGATCTGTAGACTGATATGGTATTGGACTAATATCTAAATCATAAGAATTTCCATATTAACTCTCCATTGATCAGTACTGCTGAATTTCCTAGGAAATCATTGTTATATCATACAATTACAAGCTCTAATATGAAACAACTAATAAACAAGAACCAAATACTAAGACACAAGAATTTGCTTCTATAAAACTTGTGTTCTATAAAAGGACGAATAGATGAAAAATGAGCAGGAGACAACAACAAAAGCAATAAAACTTTTCATCTGCCACTCAGCATGTCTTGCTAAACCAGACCTATTTGGTGGATAACTTCTTCAAATGAAGAAATGCATCAAAACCATATCTTAGTTGTTCCTTTTTTTTTCTTTTCTTCCTCTAGAAGCTCAACAAGTAGTTTCTAAAATAGGATAGGTATAGCAATCAATTGCTCAATTCCACTTCTACTAAATCAACAAGAAAAATGAAGACAATAATCCCATTAGAGATTTATATTCTCCCCTATAACCCTTGCTACACACATAAATGAAATACTTGCAATCTGTTAAGAGAGTGCTACACATGAGTTACACATGAAAGAGAAGCCTCATATTATATGATCCAGATTTTTTACAGGAGCCTATGGTATCATAAAATCTTCAATATAAACCCTTTTGCAATAATAATATAAAAAAAATAATTGTCTTCTACTATAAGATGAGTTATGACAAAAAATTTTCGTAACCGCATACACTCTAGATACTATCTAAAATTATAACCGGACAAAGCTAACTGCGTGTATGCAAACAAATGCCCCACCAAAGTGAATGAAATTACATCATGCCATCGGCTTACCATTTTTGCTCAAGTGACATTACCCAATTAACTAAGTAATGCCCATCCAAAAAATTTGGTATTACATTACCTTGTAATCTTGTATGTGAGCTTTGATTGAAACATCTCTAACCAAGCTATCTCTCTTCTCACTTTCGTTTCATATTCTTGCCAAGTTTAACCACACGATAACTCTACTCTCAACACAAATCTATAGTTTTTGAGATATAATCTTAGAATCCCTCTATCTATCCATCATAAGCATCAATAGTTTCTAATATCTTATAAACATTTCAACAGAATCCAATTGCACAACACTTAATTCAACTTCACTCAGATTCTGCTAAAAAGAATCAATGTCGCGTATCAAATTAAAGCAGCGGGATTTAACATTAGATCAACTAGGCAAATATTCAAAAATTTGGGAAAAAAATATGATAAAAGACTTCCATTACTAGACAAATCAAAGATCAAGAAAGAATGAAGCAGATTAAGCTTTGAGTTTGAAAAAACAAATAATTTGTGTTGAAAACTTCAAGCTTTCAGTGCGAGCTCACCTCAATCTCCAAATGATGTCAAAAATTCTCCACATGCAAAGAGAAGTAACAGTCACAAGCTATGACTTTGACAAACACGATTGTTATCTCCTCCACAGCTGTTGCTAAACCTAAACCCTCAATTGAACTTAAACAAAATTAGCATTTTTTTCTTCCTCACTTCCAAAAATAACTATCTTCATCTAGATACCCCTAATTGGAACCTTCTCAAACACAAAGATGCCTCCCGTCTAGAAACTGAGTAAGAATTGATGGGTCTTGCTTTCAATCAACATGAGTGTCATTTGGGTTCCTCGATACTCTATAGGCAGATCATTTCACCGTATATTGTTGAAAGGTTGTAAGAAATTCTCCAAAACTGGAGAGTGTGAAGCCACAAATTACACAATGAGTGTTGGGTCTACGATGATGGAGATGAGAGACTAAAGAGAATGGGAAAGAAAGAAATAAAAAAGGGAAAAGGAAAAAAGGCACGAAATGTCAGTAATAAAAAACGAGGGAAATGGTAAAAGTGGGTGCACGTGCGAGGGATGAAAAAGTTTTGCCACGGTGGCCTAGCCACGCACTTCAATCACGTGGGCAAATTTATTTTTCTTAATTATTTTGCCATGGTTGAACTAACCATAGTTAAAAACCATGGCTAACAAGCAGTTTCTTGTAGTGAGACCAAGCACCCCAAGCCATAAAAACGGTGAGTGGCATGCTCTCTAGCCTTAGTTTTTAAACAAATATATGTTTTATAATAAAATTGAAATGATATGCAAACCTCATGTGCATGTTTGATATCAAAATATGGAAATATAGTGTTTTATGTTCTGATTTCAATATATTTTAGCTTTTATGATGTTTATTGATGTTTTAGTGCTTCGACACTCAAATAGAATGTCGACAACCATATAAGGTAGGTGGTTCTTCTACAATTCCTATGCTATGATTTTGGACCTAAGGAGGTCTCAGACGCCACATGGTCTAGCCTGGAGTGACAACCCATGTTGTAGGGTACACAATGTAGTATCACCCGACATATTTTATGAATTTTTATGTTTTTCATAGTTTTACTTCCCTCAGACATGATATTGTTGGTTGTATGCACCCGATCAGAGTTATATATGGCATAGAATGATTTATGATTCCCAGTACTTGCCAATTTTCCTTTTGGACTTGCCTCCTATGATATACTAATGAGCTAAAGGAAAAATAGCTGACAAGAAACAAAAATATTCTTTTATTTTGTTCTACAATTACTTTATTATGGTTTTTCTATACAACTAAGATGAGATAAATTTTCTATGATATTTCTGTCTTGATTTTCATGATTAGCTAAATTTCTAAGGTGTTTTATGCATAGTATTATTATAAACTACTCTGTTTCTGCTAAGTTTCGATTATATGCCATTCACTGGAAACTCTGTTCTCATACTCTTTCTAATTTGCATATTTCAGTTACATTTTCTTGCACCACCTCCAAGACATCACTACACTTTAGGTGGAGGTTGGGCTAGCAGGACTATCTTATACTGGTTAATAAGTTGTAAATTATGTACTCCATAATTGACTTTAGTCACTAGTATGAGAGGGGAGGTATTAGAATTGGGATTGACATAGTGGTGATGTATATATATATTTTTCTAGCTAGTTAGAGCAAGTTTATGAATGCATGGTTGGAAAATGTGTGAACGTTTTATGCTTCATTATCTAAATGGAATTATGCATTCCAAAGCATGTATATATATACATATATTTTTGTACAGGTGACAGGTATCATTGATAGGTTTTCAAATAGGCGTTATAACAGCTATCATGCCACTGGATTTTAGATTCAGTTGTAGGTGGTTATTGCCTCGCTGTCATACTTACTTAAGCAAAGGAGGGGATGACATAACATGCCTGATTATGGGCAACATATGCTATGTTGATTGTGAAGTGAACTGTAATGACAAGCATTGTGAAAGTAGAAACTACATTCTTTCTAAAAAAAATGTGTGCCTGTTTATTTGCATTCTATTGCAATGATAAATCTGATACAATTCACATGTCAAACTGTAGAGGTTTTTACCAAAAATCCATGAGAAGAAAACTCATGTTTCCAGAGCAATTATTTTATTCCATTGTTTTTGTTCTTTGCTATTAACCTTGTTTTTCCTTGCATTTGATTTCAAACTTTAAGTCCTACCTACTTATGTGCCTGTGTTTTTAAAATCAATTGCCAAGGATATTGTCAATTTCAACTTTCCTTCAGGTTATTTGATTTTGATTCAAGTAAAGAAAATCTTTGTAGATATATGGGGAGACCATCATAAGAACTTGTTATTGTAACCATACAATGGAAATTTCTTGCAAAATGAGATGAATTATATTGTTTAGATGTGAAAAGAAAAATACATTATTGAATACATGCATGTTTATTTTGTACTACCTTCACCATGTTGGTAGATTTGTAGTTTTTCTTGCCTAATTTCTGTCTATTTTAAGCTAGACTTATGGCAAATTTGCATAACTTTAATAATCAATTAATTCTAAGTCATGAACTTTGTAATATGGAGGTGATCTAAAAGAAAATTGCATTTCTAGGAGTTGTAATCTTCATTTCAATATGTCAAAGAGGTGCAAGCGACTAGAAAGATGGTGTTATTCACCATAGCTACAATCACAAGTAGATTCTATCAGCGGCCAAAATTGAGTGAACTCCATCAATAATAAGCTAACAGGATCATTATTTAGTTTTTACTAGTCCTGTCGTGACAATTAGCCTTTTACCTTTACCTTTTATTTGCCAGGGAGATGACTTGGTTGACCGTTTGTTAATTCATATTGTTTTGTAAATGTAATTGTATTGTTCTTATTTTCTCATCAATTTATTGATTAGTGTTCAAGTCTTTGGTATCCCTAGTTATAACATTGCAGACTACCATACTTGATTGCAATTTCGTCTGGTGGTTGAATGTGTGTCATTTGTTCATTTGTTGCCTATGTGATGCATATGAAAAGTCAATTGTGAAACAATGTGAATAGCTACTTTCTAACTTAGTATCATTTCTAAATATTATTCAAAACTACTGTTGAAGTGCTGAACCGGTGGTTTCACATAGCGGTTTCACTCTCCTCTAAATATTTTTTGTGATTATAAAATATCATTTGACTTGGCAAGGACATAGAATTTTTTTTTTAGTACGTGTATCTCATTACTTTATTTTTTCTTCAATTCTTCCCCCTCCTTGGAAATTTAATTTCTACTATCCCCTAAAGATGTATTGTAAACAATATTATAACCTATATGACTTCCTTTTTTTATGGTTTGACTTTGAAGATTTTTGATTGTCGAATTTGTGTTGATCCACAATCACATTTTCGCTTTGCAATTGCAAAGTTTAGTTAATGAACATACATTATTTGAGATGGTTGCTTTGGAATTAAAATCTCTACTAAACTGTTGAGGATGGATAGTACTTATTTTGTAAAATCCACTGGAATTAATGTCAACAAGTGTTTGATGTTGGGACATGGATCAAAGCAGTAGGTGAAACTATCAGTGTTTTGTATGGTTTTGGCACTTGTCGGCATACAACTGTCACAACCCCCTCCCTTCTTGCACATAGTGAGGCGTGACAGTCGGGGCAACAACTAACACCTACCACTATCAAAAATCGATAACATGCCGGCCGCAGTAACCCCTTTTCTCAAAGTTTAACCTGTACCCCTGTTGACATTTCAGTAATATAATCCTGGAGTTACTAATTTCATATTCAGCATTTCCAACATGCATATTTCATATCTAAAATCTAGGCAAGCCATCAAATGTGGTCATCCCTACATGTATATAACAATACATGCGTCCATTTCACTAGTTGCAGTTCAAAATTTATGTACAAATCATTATGTACTACATCTCTACTCATACTATGCTAATAGATGCAAAAGACAAGATAGCCCCAAAAGACCTTCCACTGGCCGCCCTCAACTACTATGTAGTGTAGACACAAAACTGGGACTAGAAAATAAAAGGGGTGAGATTGAATCTCAGTGAATGAAACAAAATTTAAACTTAGCAAAAACAGAGTGATTTTTCTTTACTATGACATACATATATGTATATAAAAGTATAGCTTGAGAAAATCATTCAAATAGAAACATGATCCGAACTTCTAGGCCAAATTTCTATATAATCTAAGCATCCTAGGGAAACATAAGAACAAAGCATCATGACAAGTTGGTTGCAATGTTCAGCACTTCAATAAAATGTTTAGAACATCAAACATGAAGACATCAAGAATCATAAAGATCGTATTCACAGCTATCTTATAGGAGTCTAATGGGGTGTGCACAATCCATAATGTCTAAGGGCAATAAAACATGAACATATCAAATTATAAAATGTCGGACACTACTCTGCTGTGTAGCCTGAGCCATGGTCACCACTCAAAGTCAGACTACACAATCTATGGTATTTAAGACCTCCCCAAGTCTAATGCTATAGTACCCAGCTGTAGAACTACCACCTACTCCAAATGGCTGTCCGGCATTGCACTCTAGGTGTCGAGGCACCAAAATCTCAAATCAAGTCAAACATATCATATACATTGGAAGGTAGAACATAGCACTCTATTTCTATTTTGGTATAAAACATACATGCATGATTTGAAGACAGGTCATTGTTATTGTGAAGCATACATTTTTAATTTAAAATTCTAAGTTTAAAAAATGCGCCACTTACTGGGGGGTATAACTTAGGTATGGCTCGTGGGCTTGGACGAGCCGACGTCGAGCCTGGCTCGGTCCCCCTCTCCTACAAGTGGAAAGGTTTCAAAATAAGAAGGGTGGATAGTATGCTCGATGCAAATGCGTGTCATAAGCCATGAATGCTAAATTGCTAAATTGTTTTTGTTGCTGCCCATTAGGATTGCCACACCCTACTACTAACAAAGCAAAGTGTGACATCGGGGCAACAATCGCTTACCACCGAGTCTAAAATCCAGTAGCATGACGGTTGTTGTAACTCCTAACTAAAAAACCTATCAATGGAACCTATCATCTATACAATGATATATGAATATATATGCATGCACCTGGAATGCACAATTCAATCAATGATAAAACATAAAACATTTATAAAATTTCTACTCATGCATTCATAATTGTGCTCTAACTAGCTAACAAAATAATATATACATCACCACTACATTAAATTCCAATTCTAATATCTCCCCTCTCATGCTAATTATTAAAGTCAATTACAGAGTATACAATTTACAACTCATAATCTAGTAAAAATAGCCCTGCTGACCCAACCTCCAACTACTGTGTAGTGATATCCTGGTGGTGGTACAGGAAAATCTAACTGAGATCTGCAAAATATGAAGAGTATGAGAACACAAGTTCCCAATGAATGGCATACAATCTAAGCTTAGCGAAAACAGACTGGTTTATAATAATACTATGCATAAAACATTTTAGAAAATTTATCTACTCATGAAAAACAACATAGAAATATAGCAAAAAATTTATCTTATCCCAATTGTATAGAAAACTATCCCATCAAGCAATGATAGAACCACTAGAAGAGATAAACTTGTTCATGTTAGCTATTTTTCTTTAGTTCATCAATATATCACAAAAAGCAAGCCCACGAGAAATTTAGCAAGTGTGCAAATCATAAATCATGCCATGTCACATATAACTCTGATCGGGTGCACACAACTGACAATGTCTGAGGGCAGTAAAATCATGAAAACATAAAAATCTACAAAACATGTCGGGCGCTACTACACTGTGTAGCCTGCAACCATGGATAGCCACTCTAGGTTAGTCTAACATAGTCTATGGCATTTGAGACCCCATTGGGTCCAAAATCATGGTATAAGAACTGTAAAACAAACACCTGCCCCAAATGGCTGCTTAACATTCTAGTCTGAGTACCGAAGCACTAAAACGTCAATAAATATCATAAAAGCTCAAATATGTTGAAATCAAAACATAAGCACTCTATTTCCATATTTTATAAGCTATTGATTAGCCTTGGTTTTAAGTTTCATTAAGGCCCCTTAATGCCTCGATTAAAACACTTTTGATTACTGAAATTTATTACAGAAAAATTCTGCTCCTAATCATCTTGATTCCCTAATGGTTTTCATTTATACTTGGCACTAAATTGGCCTCTAATCCTTTTCTTCCTTTATGCTAACCCCCCCCCTCTAGCTAACCACTCATTTAGCTTGCATTTAACCCTAATTAAGCTCTAATTTCGTGGCCTTAGGTACACACACATTTGCAGAAAAATTTCTGCAATCCCCCTTTACTACCTTATTGGGTTCTTGTCACCCTTTGTCAAGGTTTTGATATTTTCTTTGCATTTCCTTTTCTATGGAGCTAACCCACTTCCTAATACTCCTATTGGCATCAAAATTGAACCAAAATCAATCCCTTTTCTTGGCCTAAGTGGTTCAGTCATCCCTATTTTCCTGCAGAAAATTTTCCGCAAACCTGAAACTAGTTTTCTTGTATTTTTCAACTTGTTTTTCCAAAATTTCTTGCTATTTTTCTTCCTTTTCCTCAATCCCACGTGAGTTCCCTCTCTTCTTGTCCTGTTTTCAAGCTTATATCCAACATAAAATCTAATATAAATGCATTGAAACATCAAAATATTCAAGCAAACATGATTTTTATACATTTCTCTAAAAATTTTAACAAGTGGAGGGTTCGTTCTCTCTCTACAATTTTCAGCTCTCCCCTTGAATTTCAGCAATTTAATCTTCTCAAGAATCTTGTTCTTCTCCAAGCAAATGAAATGGAATAGAGATATAACATAAAAAATCTACAACAAAAATTACATAAAAATAATTTTTCTAGAATTTTTTAAATTTTCTTACCTTGATTCTTGATTTTCTTCTCCCTTTCTTCTTCTCTTCTCCCTTTGCTCTTTCTCTCTCTATCTTGTACGAAAATGGGTGTTTCTAGAGGCTTTCAAAGGATTATAGATCCATTTGGTGGTCGAGCTAAATTTGGCCTATTTACAACAAGGTCCCTCAATTTTCACTTATTTTTATTTTGACCCCAAATTCTCTAAAATTTTCCAATTAGCCCCAAAATTTTTAGGGAATCCCTATTAAGACTCTATTAATGTAATCTTCCAATAAAATCAAACATCACTACATACATGTATTTTTAAAATTTTAGTTTTAATTCATAAATATTCCATAATTCCTTAACTACATTCAATTTCTTTCTTTCTTAACTTTCTTTCTTATTCCTTTTCTTTCTTTCTTCTTTTTCTTGTTTTCAAAATTATTTTCTAATCTTTCTAGTCCTCTCATTAGGCCCTTTTAATACCCTAATTTCTTTCTCTAAAATTTGGCATAAAATTGCAAAGTAGTCCCCTGAAAATTTTAATTAATTATGTTTTGACCCCTTAATCCTAGAAAGCATAGGAAATCTCTATTAAAATAATGTAATCCTCCCAATTTTAAGACCTAAACCTAGGCTAAGCTACCATATAATTTTCATAATTTTATTCTTCAAATTTTTGAAGTTTTTACTTTTTTGTTTATTTTATTTCTAATCAAATAGCTTATATTAGGGTTTTTCATTTCAAATGAGTTCTTTTTCTTCTAATTTCTTTTTCTTCATTGAAATTCCATATTTCCATGGTTTCTATGATTCTTCTAAGCTTTCCTAAGGTTACAAACAAGCAACTAAAATTTAATTTTTTTTTTCCAAAAGGATGCATATATGAAACTTAATGCATGAAATGTATCAAAATGAAAAATTAATGTAATGCATGTTTTAAATGTTGAAGTTGTGCATTCCAAACTTGGTTTGGAATATCACCTTGACTTAATTCCATAGGACTCATTTTAAATCTCTTTCTAGTTCAAATTGTGCACCTTCATTTGAGTTTATTAACCTCAAATCCCTTAATTCACTAGGAATTCTTAATGTTAGTTTTAAAAAAAATAAACTTTGAAATGATCTACTTGAAGCTACTCTTCTAACTAGACGTAAACCCCTTCTAATCTTCGCAAAATTTTGGCCTAAATAGGGTACAGCAACAGGAAATTTTGCTGTTAAAATTACAGCACACTAACAACACACTTTCACTTGATCTTCTAAGGAAATTTCCCCCTTCTTGAATCAAAATTTCGGGTCCCTCTCTCATTTCCTCTTTAAGGTAACCTAATCCCTATCTAAACCACACTCCAAGCTTGCTTTTAGTCTATTATAGACTCTGAAAAGTTCAGATTTAACCAAATTTTGCTGCAGAAAAATTGCAACAGTGACAGCACACTAATTCACTCTTATTTAACTTGAACTGTGTACTTTGAGCTAAATTTCAAAATTTCTTCTAATTCTCCTTGAGATGACTCAACCATCACTTGATTAACCTAAGAAAATTGAACCTTTAGAGCTCATTCTAGCTCTCAAATTCTCAGCCAAATCTAGTGTATCACTGCTGGAAAAAAATTCAATTTGACAGCAATAGGCATTGTCTTCATCTTCCCTACCTCAAGTAGGGTACACTGATTTAAATTGTGTCAATTATTAATCCCCTTCCTAAGGTGATTAAATATACATTTAATACACCTTTTTAACTTGGTTTTTCCCTAATTAAACCCCCCATGGATTTCAGCCCAAGCAAGGCATCATTGCAGAAATTTCTGCATATGCTGTGTTTTCTTTCCAATAAAATTTCCTGCTTGCCTTTCCTATTATTTTGCCAAACATTCATTCTATTTCCTTACTGCAACTTTCCTTCCCTCTTCTTCCCTAATTCCTAACACTATTTACAACAATTTAGATCACAAATAAACCATTAAATTGCAGGAGACTTCACAGCATTACAGATTTCACTCAAGACTTTCCAAAACAAGAAACAGTTTCTTGTATTTCCTCCACCTATCAAGTTTGGCTCCTATGGCATGCAAACCAGCAAATTTCTAGTTCTCCACTCATAAATCCAGCCATGCAATAGAAAATTTAGATGATGCAAGACCAGAACAAGCAAGAATTTGTAAAACATCAAAAGATTTTAAAGAGAAAATCAACTTACCTTCAATCTTCTTTCCCTTTCTCTCTCTCGGTTCCTTGTCTCCCAAAGTCTCTCCTCCTCTTCTCTCTCTTATTGCACGACTTGGAATGGTTAATCTAGTTAATTACAAGTAGGTTATGTATATAAATGTAAGGCACATTTAGGGGTATTTACAAAAGAAGCCCCTTACTTGTTTATTTGTTTTAAATTTCTCTCCTTATCATTTGATTTTTGCACCTATACCCTCTTGATTTAATAATTAAATCATCAAATCAGCTTACTAATTACTCCTTAATCCTCCAATCTGGGATGTTCCTTAAATTAAAAATCAAAAATTCTAGATTATTATTATTATATTTTTTGTTTAATTTTTTCTCAGAATGTTTATATTTAAGCTAAGCACACTAACGTGGTATGTATGATGGCATGGAAGGATACATGTATGCGAGATATATGAACACTATAGTTTATCCCTGTCCCAACTTGGTCGGGGACGTCACACAAGGAGTTCTTAATCCCCAGTCTTAATTGGTTGCAAGGGAGGACATCCCAAGAAATGAGTGAGTTAGATCTATTGATAAAGAAAGAGAGATGCATAATTTCATGTTAATGAGTCATTATTTTAACTTGATTAATTGGTTCTGAAATATATAATCCATGCTATTCAACTATTAATTTTTAGATTCTCCTAGCACCAAGCTTAAATTTATTATCAAACTGATTTGAGAAATTAAATTAATATTTTAATATTAGGAATAAGCTTGTTAAACTTTTCTTTAATTAATTTTTTGTGAAGTGAACTCAAATATTATTTTTTCAAGAAATTTATTAACTGGGAGAATTATATTTCGCTTATTTTAGAAAAATATCATTGAAAATCCAGTAATCCATTTCGCACATCCATTTAATTCATTCATTTGAATTCTTTATCATTTTTTTGTTTTAACTTTTACATTTCACTATTTTATTACCCAAAATTCTATTCATTCATTTTTCATTTATTTGTTTACCATTTATTTTCATATTTAAAAACCATAAAAAGAAAATCTAAAACTTTTTTTATCTTTTTTAATTTTTCTTTTACTTTCAGGTTAGATGATTATTTGAGTTAAGAGTTTTAAAAAGGTTAAAAATAATAATATTGAAATTTGTGCACTTGCAAGTGAATATATCTAAAAAATTAATTATGACTAGGACTTAAAATTTTATTTGGGCCTTAATAACTAATCAAACGGATAATATTAATCGAGCCTTAATAATTAATTGAAGGAATCATATTAATTAGACTAGAAGATAAATCAATTAAAATAATGAGTTTTGCATTACAATAAGCAACTTTTTTGAAAAAAAAAATGTTCAAGTTACAAAAGAAAAAAAAATGTCATAAAAAATTTCCTTCCAAATGTCACTCATGTTAAGTGTAATAAGATTTTAACTTAGATAACCATTTTTCTATTTCATAACATAAAAGTTTATCTATTATAATGATATTTTTTTTAAAATAACAAAATCATTTCTTTGTAACCAAAAATGGACCTTTTTGTAACAAAATGTAAATTTTCATTATAATAACCCCTCTTTAGTGACGAACTCTCCGATTAATTACAAATTTTTTTTGTTACCATAAGTGTATTTTTCTTGTAGTGAGAGGTGTGCCTCTACATTCTAGTCTTTGCCCTAATCTCCAATCTCAGTCCATCCTCAAACAATCTACAATTGTCTTGCTCATTAGGCACAAACATTTGAGCAAACCGAGACAATTCTATAAACTTGACCTCATACCCAGCCATTGTCATACTTTTTTGCTTCAGGTTTGAGAATTCCCTCCTCTTTTGATCCTGATACATTGCTGAGAAATACTATTTATCAAATTTAGTCTTAAACTCTGCCTAGCTAACAACTTTCTCTACTAGTAATTACTTGGCCTTGTGAGCCCTCCACCATTTTAAGGCTCAGCCCTGAACAAAAATGCAGCATTCTACACCTGTTGCTCCTCGGTGTAATGCATCAAATCAAAAATCCTCTCAATCTCCTAGATCCGCTCCTTAGCCTAGAACGGATCCATTGTACTATGAAACTCCATGGCACCCAAATTTTAGGCCCACTCTACAATCTTTTTTTTGCTTTTGGCATTGGCCTCTGAGCAACTTAACTAGTTGTAAGGGCTACCATTGCCGCCACCACTCGAGCCACTATTGCTTCAATATTTGGGGTTGTCTAAGTAGTTGTGGTGCAAGAGCCATTGCCTTAGCACCCTCCACTAGAGTCTCTCCATCTGAACTAGAGTGTACATGCAAGGATAATGATGCAGATGCAATCCTATGAGGTTAGTTGTCTCTGTCATCTCTACCTAATCCTCCTCTTTGTCTACCTCTAGCTTGCTTGGTCCTTGCCATATCCTACAAGATAAAGGTCATATGTAAATTAGAATACAGGTGCATATGCATGTGCTATATATTCCATTGAACTCTACTATACCCTAAATACCCTCTGTCCCTTATTAACCTAAACATGCTTTGATATCACTTTAAATGTCATGCCCCACCCTCGCAAACCAAGCGGGGCATAACATTTCAAATATTCAAAGGAGGTTGTTTCCCACTATCCCTATCTATCTCTATCTTTTTCCTTTTTAAAATATTTTATTGAATTTTTGTCATTTTTCAAAAGTTAAATATTTGTTATCTCAATCTTTTTTTCACTTGAAAACAACCCAACACCATTCAAATATTTTTCTCCCATCATGCCCAATTTTCCCTTTTTTTGACCATTCTTTGAAAATTAAATATTTATTGTTCCCATCTTTTTTCACTCCAAAAACACTCCTGGCAACATTCGAGTATATTTCCCTCATCAAACCCTGATTTCTTTTTTTTAAAAAAATTTCCCTATTTGTAGGTATTTTTTCAATAATTTAAAAATATTTGTAGACCTACTAACAAATATATAAGGAGAATAATTCATTTAGTAAAACATAGAGAATGTTTTGATTACTAAGCAATTAGGTGGTGAAATCAAATTAAGATTCCATCAGTTGCATCACACCCATTGATCGAATGTAAATTATCACATTTGCAAAGATTCTGATTCGTTAGAGAACGAGTTTTTTTATTCAAAATGAACACCAAAAACACTTTTGAAAAACTTCCTATTCATATTTTATTAACAAAATTATATTGCAATATATGACTCCTAATACCTCATAAGTAACAAAAAAGAAAGACATAAACGCGAGAAGAAACTCTAATTACGTTCAAAGACAAAAGAAGTTACTTTCATTTACTTCTTGCTTCCTGGAGCATTGTCATGCTTAGAATCGAGAAGTCCAAACCCTCTGGTAATACATTATATCCATTAGATCCAAATTTACTAACCAATCGAGTCCCGATGAGGTGGAAAGCAGATTTAAGCCCCATTCTGGTAATGCTTTCAAAAAGAAAAATGCATACAAAAAGAGGATGGTCCGGATCGGCTTTGCGCTTAATCAATTGGTTTGCCTTAAAACTGGTAGGCCCGGGCCATTCACTAGTGTGATAGAGAGTGGCGATGGTTAAAAAAAAAATGTTGAAAAAAGGGGGAAAGAAAAGATATTTCAACTTTCAAACTTGTACGACCACCGTAACGTAACATAGTCGTTTGTTTTCCGTTAATATAGTAAAACAAAAGCATATTAATTAAAAACAATTCTCTAAAATTAGATGTTATGCTGTGTCAGTGAATGACAGAATGAATAAATGAACACACTATAAGAAAGAACACACGGTCAAAATTAAAAATTACATGCCTCTTAGATTCCCAAATATAAAAGAATAGCACAATGTAAATTAAAAAGAGTATGTTTGGTAATAGCACTTACTGACAGGACATGTAGACCAACATTAGCCGTCTCGGCGTTTTTGTACAAGTTCTTCTTTATCTATAATCATGAATGTAAAGGTCAAGCCTACAAATTTCCACAAAATGTATAATAATTACAACAAAATAATAATAACAATAGGCTCTTACAAATAAGCTAGCGTTTTGGAAGAACTTTTCTTTTCATCAACTTACATCCTATTAGAGTCCGTCCCAAGCATCTGCTCATAACCCAGCAATAGAGCTCATAACAAGATCAAGAGCAGTAAGTATTCGGAGAAATCATTCAACAAGAGAAACCCAACTGAGCTATCCCACAACGTAAGGTGTCCTTTTAACATTGCAAAAAGATTGGCTTTTAGGTAAAGTTTTAGGAAAGTTTCAATGCTTCCTTTTTTTCATTGATCAAAAATAAAAATACATTTTTATGGAAAGATGGCTTCTATTTCAAGTTGGCTTATATTTTTTAATTAAAAAATATTTGAGTGGAAGAATAAAGCATTCAGAATATAAAAAGAAAGACAAATATTTAAATGGAAAGAGGTCATTGAGTTTCGTTGTACTTCAATTCTCAAACCAAACATAATAATTATAAAACCTATCTCCTTTTCACAAAATTGGAGATAACATAAAATTTATAACATGTCAATCAAACATACCCCTCAAAAAATTAAATAAACGTGTAAATAAATAAGTAAAAAAAAAAATATTACATTGTGAATCTAAGATAAACATACAAAAATTAGAAGTTTGTAGAGATAGCATTCAGGTACAAAATGTTAGGATTGAGAATGTAAAGTCACAAAATTATAAATTGCTTGTGAGTGTACAAAATTCTATCCAAAATTCCGAAACAAAAGTATTCCAAATTTTATATACATGAAAATCCATGTTGTAAAGTGAAAATTTGAAAATAGGTTACTTATTGCTAAATTCATTAGTACAATACATGAATTTGGTCCTCATTAAGTGAATCATTCACAACGTCCTCGAAAAGTTATGGATGTGTAATATTTTTTAAAATCGAATAGATTCAATCTTATATATACGTGAGGAAGTAATCCAAAAGGAAAGAAGTTGCCTTTTAGATGGAAAACTCATGCACGATCTTAAATAAGAGAAAGAAATTGTCCCGGGTTGAGCCCTGAGATTTGATGGCGGACTTAAAAAACTAACTACAGATATTTTATGATTTTGTATAAAGCTTGCATTCTCTATGTGACCACAACTGCTAGCACAAAGTTAATGATGATTATTCCCCAGCTAGTAGCAACAGTTAGCAAAATATGATATAAAAAAATAAAGAGAGTAAGTACGTGTATAATTCATTTAGTTTATTAAATATACGATTGAAAATATAATCAAAAGAATAATTTTAGAAGAATGTTTATTTTTAGCTTACACCTAAATATGTTTTAATATTATTAAATTAATAAATTGAAAAACCTGAGTATAATAGGCTATTTTGATTTTATATATATTCAAAAGTTCGGATAATACCAGAATAAATATAATATCATATTTATTTTCAAAGACTCAAAATTAAGTCTTATGGAACAAAAATTCAGATAATGAGTATAACAATAAGGTAATATTAACAGTATGATTGGTACCTAACTAGAGTAAAAGATTAGTCCAAATTATTTACCATAAATTTATAAACATGCATTTAATTATACCAATACATAGAATTGGCACTTTTAGATAGCTCAAATTCAATGTAGCTTTTCAAATTATTACTAAATTTTTGAAATGAAATAATAAATTTATTTCTAGAATAGACAAAAATGAGCCTCTAAACCAAACTAATAATACTAAAGTAAAGGACTATAAGAAATTTTCTCATATGGGAATTAGTTATTAATTCTTCTTTAATTATTCAACGGTGTAGTTATGATTATCTTTTTCTGCAATACAAAATAGACAAATATACGTTGGCAGTTAAATATACATGCTTCATTATATTGCACTTGTATGTAAACAGCCATATTGAAACAATCTTATAAAAATGGAGCAATATAATGTTTCTCAACTGAGATTTTGAAAGTCCAATTCAACTTGCCAAGTGCTATCATGACATCATAGTAGTAAATCCCATGATTATTGTGGTGAGAGAAATGAAAAATTAAAATAAAAGAAAATCAATAGAAATGAGAGAAGGGATTATCATTATAGATGTCAACTGGCTAAAAAAACCAATATTCAAAACCAAGGAGAATGTTGTAATGGAAATTAAAGTCGTGAATGCCATTACACATTACAATTTAAAATTCCATAGTTACGATTTCCATTTTGGTCTAATGTATATCACTACAATAAAATTGTTTTTTAGTTAGGAAAAAATTTGTAACTAATCTGCAAAAATTCCTAATTAAACTTACTTAAGATAGGGTAACATTCCTAACAAAATTCCACAAGTCGAACAAGCATGACTAAATTTTAGTTATTTAAATTGTTACTTTAGCTAGGGATAAAGGTTCTAACTAGTGTAGATAAATTTAACTAGGAATGACTATCATTCATAACTTAATACACTATCCCTCACAAAATATTTATTTACTACCAAAATTTAGCATTAATAACTTAAATTTTCCTATATAATTATAACTCAAAATAAAATAAAATTAATAATGAAGACTGTACAAGTTCTAAAATCATAACATTAATATTTTAGGTATTTACAAAAGATTAAGTGAGCCATTAGTGTCTATAAAATATCAACTACATATTTATGTAGAGCTAAAATATGTCAAAATTTAAAAATCATAACTAAAAATTTTATGTATGCGATTGAGGAAGAGATAGAAGAATTAGGTGATTGTTGAGGAGAAATGATGCAGCTTATGGTGGCATGACGTGCCACTTCTACTTCCTTACACATGCATATTTCTCATTCATTGTTTCACCACTCAATTAACCCCCTGTCAAACTCAGTTGTGTTAACAAATTTTTAAGGTTCATTGGAAGAGTTGGACTGTGAGAGGTGACATAATTGACTTGGGATCATCATCCAATAATAAAACCTTTTAAGCCAAGGTCAAACACTCTACCATTCAAATTCTAAAAACCATAACATTAACATTTCAGGTATTTACAAAAGATTAAGCAAGCCATTAGTGCCTATAAAAGATCAGCTACATATTTATGTAGAACTAAAATGTCTAAATTTTAAAATCGTAACCATGAATTTATGCTTGTGATTAAGGAAGCAATAGAAGAATTAGGTGATCATTGAGGAGAAGTGATGCGGCTTATGGTGGCATGGAGTGCTACTTCTACTTCCTCACACATGCATATTTCCCTCATTGTTTCACCACACAATTAACTCCCTATCAAACACAATTGTGTTAACAAATTCCTGAGAGTTAGTTGGAGGAGTTGACTATGAAAGGTGGCATAATTGACTTGGGATCATCATCTAATAATAAAAGCTTTTGAGTCAAGGTCAAACACTCTTCCTTTCTTCACTCCACTAATTGTTTCAATCCAAGCATGAATTGTTTGTTCCTTTGGGATAGTTGGTAGCAGATTTACAATATCATTAATGTAATCATTAGCTCCTTCTACTCAATGAACTTTTGCCACTATCTTTAATTCCATATCTCCCTCTACTCATCCAACTCCATCTTTATTTTTTGGTACTGATGTCACACACTTTTGTTTGATGTTTCTAGTAATGTATTCTGAAAGAAAACACAAATATTGCACCATCTGATTGATTAAACACCTTCCCAAAAGAAAGAGAGAAAAGAAAATCTTTGTTAATATCTAATTTCTGATCTAGCTTCAATTACAACAAAAAAGATTTTGGGACATGGTTAATCAAATCTCCAGTATTATAACATAGAATTAATACTTGTTGTCAACAGTTTTGGATTTTTAATTATAGCTTGTTTCTGCATATGTATATGGTATATGCATGACTGCTTAAGTTTGGAAATTAGTTAATAGCCATAGAGAAATAATAAACAATTATGAAAGGATTGGTGATAGATTAGTAAGGAAACTAAGAGGTTGGTGGCATTATGAGAATCAAGTACTCTTAGGAAATGCTTTTCTTATTTTGATTAAAAAATAACATCTTTAGAGATCTGGCTCCCACCTTTTCTATTGCGAATATGCTGTGACCAACTGCTATGTGATGTAGATAAGGCAATAATCTAATTATGGATCTGCAAGGGGAAAAAGGAATGAGACAAAAGTCTTAGTGAATAACAAATAGACTAATGTTAGTGAAAACGATTAGGTTTTGTGTTAAAATAGCATGAGTTATGTTTCTATAAGAGTTTAAATAGTAATAAATGTGATAAAACCATCAACCATGAGAGATCATATCACTGTCATAATGCCAAGTCATACAACTATAGAAAAGTGGAAATAGAGAACATGCAACAGTAATCCAGAACCATGGAAAATCATCAAATTTGTGTGCATAATCATATGTATAACTTTGGTCAGATATGCATAACCAACAATGCCTGGGGCCAATAGAACATAAAATTATAAAATAAATTCTATTATAAAAGGGCAAAATATGCTGGGCACTATGGTATTATGAAATCTGTATTGAGGGTTGCCGCTATTCCCTAGGTCAAACTGACACAGTTTGCGGTCTCTATGATCTTCTATCAAATCCATAACATATAACATCATATATGTAAAACTATCACCTGCACCAAGTGGTTGCACAATATTTAAGTCTGGTGCCTAGGCATAAAACATCACAGACATCTTATCATATCAATTTAGCAGAAATCAGAATATAACTAAACTATTTCCATTTTCTTAGTATCAACATACAAGTAGTTTTAAAATAGTATTTGTTTATTGTAAAACATATTTTAAAAAATAACTAAGATAAGGAGATGCTACTCATAATATAAAGTTAATATTTGCAATCTTCAAGCTGAGGTTTCGATGTCGGGTTCGATTTTGTCTCCTTGTCCTATAATATTAAACACATACATATCTAAGCAACATTCCTCAAGTGTAAAATGAAAATGCAACGTATAATATAATTTAATTAACCTAGGTTCTACTCTACTCCTCTCCTTTTTCTTAAATTTGGTAGTTCCTTGTCCTTCTCCTTTCCTAGCCTTAATTTGCTCCCATCTTAATCTTTTCTAAATCAATTTCATGATGTAGAACTTATTTTCTAAAGTACTTAGTTTGCTGAAAATTTTCCAGCTTTTACTTAAATGGCATAAATACTTATTTTGGTTAATTTTTAATTTAGTCTTCTTATCTAATCTATAGTCCTTCTTAAATTCTTTATTGCCATTCAAATTATTTAATATTGTACTCTTATGGAGGTCATTTCCTTCTCCAAAACAGCTTCCCCAAGCTGTAATTTCCTGCTAGAAAATTCCAGCTTTCATCCCATGATTTCCTAATTAAGTGTTAGAATGTATGGTTGCAATTCAGCTCTAATTTGACACCTTTTTCTAGTCCTATTCTTAAGTTGGTTGGGTACGCTTCTTAACTTACTTGTTAAACCTTAATTTGGATTCATTTTAGGCCCCTAAGGTGCTTGGCCAACATGCTTCCTCTGCAGGAAATTCTGCAGAAAATTTCTGCAGCTTATCCCTTTTCTTGATTCTCATTCTAATGAACTTTTCTTCATTTTCCTTGAACCAAATTCTTCTTCCCTCTTGTTCAAATTCATTTCCCTGTTTTTCTCCTGTTCTTACTCTGTCTCCAGCCCCTAGCTCTCACCAATTCATCATTTAAACCATAGAATCACATAGTTTTATTAGAGGTCCAAACTTCAAATTAATTTTTTTAAAATTTTTTTTCTAAGTTACAACTCTCTCTTTTCTTGTCTTAGGTTTAGGTCTCCTAGTTCTTCAGCTTCCAAATAGTTGTAAAATTCATTTCAAACACATGTAGTTATGTATACCTCCAAGAATATCATATACTTTTTAACATGAAAATTAAATGTGAAATTTTTAGAACCTTTCCCTATGATTCCGCCAACCCATATTCCAGCAACCTATTTGCTTGAAAATGGCGTGTATATTCTAGTTAAACATGGAAGCAGCCTAATATATTGTATTTCCTTTTTCTCTTCTTGGTCTCACTCATGAGAAAGCTTGGGAGGAAGATTTATATATCTCCTCCATATAAATCAGCAACTTGGCCGACTTATACCTTCTCTTATTTATATTTTGGCCCCCAATTTTTTAGCAATTAATTTTAGTCCTTTAACTTTTAGAATTTGACTTTTAGCCCCTATAATTTAGAGAAAAAAAACTTCCTTTTAACCATTTTCCCAATATAGGTCTCAAATAAAAATAACTTCATATTTTTACGAGTTTTGACATTCATTTTATTAAACCCTCAAAATCTTTGCTTTCAATTTAATTTATCTACTAACCTCTCATTTTCTTTTCTAACAACTTTCTTCTTTCTTTATTCCTATATTTCCCCAAATGTCTAATTATAATTAAGCCTCCTAAAAGTCCATTTCCTTTCCTAGGATTGTGGACAAGCAAAAATTAAATCCTAACAAAATTTTTCTTTATAATTTAAATTATTATCTTCAATAAATTATATAGAATATAATAGGCAATTTATACCATAATATATATGTATGATATGCAATGCAACCCAAGGAAAGTCTAGAGTTGGAATGCCACAAGTGCTCACATAGGCATTGTCCTTAAATTTGTAAACTGCTCTTGTGCATGCAATCTTATTTATTCAACATGTTTTATTTTTAATGTATTGGCAATCTTTATCTTGTGCATATTTTACATGTGGCTAAAAATCTTAGATTATACATAAGTAGGGAACTAGTCGTGCATAGAGATGGCGATTATGAAATTATTCTCTATCACTTTGATCTAAAATTATTTTGAGGCATAAAACTTGTCAAGACAAGACATTGACATGATTTAGCTAGACCCACATTAATGTTACATGTTCATTAGGAATATGTCTAGTTAGATGCACATCAATATTGTGAAACTAGTGCGTGCTACTAGATGCTTGTTAAAAATGAGTTCACTAAATTTTCTTGATTAAAGAAATCCATTGGTTATGTTGGTATTGGATATTCTTTATCTTTATGCTAGTGTAGTGATAATTCTTTAAGTTGAGATCCCATAGTGAACTTGTATTTAGGTGCTTGCACCATTTTGATATATTTCCTAGTCACATGTTGACCGTAAATGGATTTTTATTAAGCAACAATTATATGGAGATTGTTTAGAATTGAGATAGAATACATTGCTCATCCCAATGGATTAGTAATCTCCTATACTGTATATAAATAATTGGTTTGAAAACTTTTATGCCAGTATATAACAAACAATTGAGAAAGGGAGTTTCTCCAATTTGTTGTTAAACCAATTTACTTTGAATAGGCACATAGTTATTGTGGCCCTAGGGATACCAATTTAATAACTGAGTCCTAAGCCTTAATCGAGGGATTAATAGTGGAAGAACTTATGTACAAGGCAATAATTGTAAACGATTTTAATTCACTTTAATTACCTTTACCTATATCTAAGTGTTTGTGGATTTATACCATACATTGACCTCATGATTTAATATAAATTAATTCAAGAGTAATTGGTTAAAGTATTAATTAATCAAAATAATAAGTTACTCACAAATTAAATTATATTTAAGCCACTATTAGTTAATTGGTGAATTTAAGGGACACATATGATACTAAGCAAGTCCATAAAGAACTCATGATCTCTTTGTAGCCTACACGATAAGTTAATTGAAATTAATTTGATTTGATAGATTTAATTAAATAAACCTAAAGGTGTTTAATTTTATTTTGTTCAATGGGTTGGACTAAGAAGAAGACATTATTTTTGGGCTTAAAAGTTGTTAACCCAATTTAGGACCAAAACTTAATTGAGCGTGTTGGGCAGTAGGGATGTTCATATGCTTGATTCAGTCTCATTTTGAATCTTTTTCAAACTCAATCAAACAAGTCAGTTTCGAAAAAATATGGATATGATCAATTTTTTAGTTACTTCAAAATTGAATTAAACCGGACACAATTACAATAGTTTGATTCAATTTGGAAAAAAAAAATTTAAAACAATATTAATTATATTCTACTTATTTAATAAAGAAAAAAAACTCATGATAAAATATAATTAAACATTTATGATTGTAATCATGCTACTGCAGTTGTTTGCCAAAGAGTCATATTTGTAATTGAGGTTTTCACCTCACTTCCCACTATCAAAATTTGTAATAATAATTAAAAAGAAAAAAAGAATCAAGGAGAGAATATCTGAAATTAATCCAAGGAAAGAACGTAAGATTGTTTTTTTGGGATTCAACTTCATATATATATATATACACATACACAAACACACACACACACACATATAATAAAATTATATATATGTAATCAATCCAGTTTAGTTCAGTTAATTTTTTAGAAAAAAATAACAATAAAACTAAACTGATTGATTTTAATATTCAAAAAAATTGAATTAAACTAACTTTTATCAGTTTTTAATTGATTTTATTTAGAGTGGCTCAGTCCAATCAATTTGAATGAATCTGGAACACTCCTATTGGGTGACATAATTTGTTTTTTGAAATGGGCTAGGACCCAAATGGTTGGTGGTCATGTAACCCCATTGCAATATTTTAGGCCCAATATATAAACACAGTAGTATGTTTTCATTTGTAAGATACGGCTGATTGTTGGTATTGATAATTCCATGTACATTTCGTGCACATATGCTACTCTCTCTCAGTTGTATCTGCCTCATTCGATGAGGCATTCAAAAACCAATCATAGAGTTGATTGCAGACTTAAAAGGGGGAGCCTACAGGGAAACGTATTAGTGAGTAAGTTCTGAAAAAAATTCAGCCGGGATTCTTCTTCTTCGTCTTGGCTCTGAGAGAGATTGTAAGCTAGGTTTGTTTGTTGATTCAAGATCTAGCATAATTGAGTCAATCGGTAGACACTTGGTGTGTGCGATCCTCTTGGAAAGTGAACAATTGAGCCCCTATTCAATCAAATCGTCGCTAGACATTCAAACATCAATGACAGAAATTCCGGAAACTTCCTGCTCTTCTCTCACCCGATTCCTCAAGGTATACTCTCGTTTTCTTCTTTCAAATGGATATTCTATGCAAGAACGATCTTATTACATGCTTTGTGGTACATATAATCTGGTTACATGTTGCAAACGTAAAATGAAATCAAAACAAAATCCGCTGCTATCAGTTGAAAACGTAAACTTAATCAAAACATATGTCATAGTGATATCAGAGCATTTGTAGAAAATCCAATTTGAAAACATAGTTTAATATTATTAAGTTCCTGGTGTCAAAGCTTGAAGTGTTTAGTGCTTGCAACCTGCAGTGGTGTTCTAGTGGGTGTATCAAGAATTCTACAGCCGACCAAACTAGACCCTATTTCCCCCATTTTACGTGTATTATTGGGTTTTTAGTTTGGGCTTTAAGAAACCGGCAAACGTAGTTTTAATGCTCAAATGAGAGACTGCCCCAAGCTTGTTAATTCACTACCTCCATGGATGTTTGCCGGCTCTTTCGTGGCCTGTTGAAGCTGGATTTCTCGTCGCAAAATCTGACCAGCAAACGAATGTTCTGTTTATTTTTCCCCTCTTTTTTGAAGCCCCAGTATCAAGCTTTATATCTATTTTAAAATTTGGAAGGGTCCTCTTACAAGATACAGAGATGGGTTTCGGTCGAAAGAAAAAAAGAAATAAGATTCATTGGGCTCTTTTGTTTCTGTGGACCCATTAACAAAAAAAAACCTTTTTGAGCCACATTAATAAGTTCAAATGTCTGTGTGTGGACTAATTTGACACTTTGGAGAGTAACAAGTCATACCTCGGGCTGTTTACGGCCCATACAAATAAGACTCACTCGGCTCTTTGGTTTGCTTGACCCGTTCTATAGAATACCTTCTAGGCCCAATAGTTTTGGAGTTGAGTTTGTTTTATAAAAAGAAAATGTTTACACAACCATGAAAGCTTATTTGGACCACTAAATTAAAAGGTTTAAGTAGAACTTGAAATCCCCGGGCGTGAAAGGGCGTAAAGATGGCTTGAAATTTAGATTACAAGAAGGTAATTTTGAAATTAAACTCAATGTCCCTTGTCAAAATGATTATAAGAAGATATACAAGTAATGTAAAGAGTAATCCTATTATTTATAGCATTAAAACTTTTATAAACTAAGACCGGTAGGTCAATGTTAGGCACATTCATATAGAGACTAATCTTTGTGCAAATGATCTTACCAAACTAAATCTTAAGAGTTTAGTACTTGGAACTGTATCTTCTCCCCTAGTCAAATTAGAAAATCTCTCCAAGTTGATTTAAACGAGAGTCGTACTCTCCAAGATATTCTATTATAGTTTTTTCTATCTTTTTTAGGCATCGGCCCCTCATGTAACCAAAAAATAAATAAATTAATTAAAAAGTTAACTGGATTAGCTTAGGTTTGTAATTAGTTTACAAGTCCCTTAAGGTCAATATCAATTCTTTTAAAACCCTAATTCTTAAATGGTTGAGTGAGTAAGGTTCGTGATCCTAAAACACCGATTTCAACCTTTATATACCAATTTTAATTAGATTAAACGTTCTTATGATAAATGGAATGAAGTACACCTTAATCAATAATGAATAATACAATTATTTTTATGCATGGTCCAATATGACTGGATGTTTACATCGCGAGTCTTGGATTATGTTTGGGCTTGAAATAAGGCCTTTGAATCTTACTTTTTACCTTAAACTTTTTTTTGTGTCTTCCATGTCTATCTTGTGTACTTCCATTTAGTCTCAAAATTTTATATTAATTTTAATAATAAAAAATAAATTAAAATTATCATATGTATATATATTATAATAAATAAGTCACATTGTTAGGTGTGTATAATTTATACTATTGAATCTAATTTTGGTTACATATGCTATATATTGTGCAAGAAAGTGAAATTGTCAAATTAGATATACGTGCAATAAATTGATTATATCTTATTATATAAAATTCCAAAAATAATAAAGTAAATTTTTATATGAAATAATAAAGTAAATTTTATATGAAATTAGATTCAAATACTTTTATTTATATATATAATTAAAATATTTTTATATCAATCTTATACATTTTTTTTTGCAAAATTCATTGTTGAAATCTGCATCATATACATTTTAAATAGAAAATTTCATTTTATAATGCCAGTAAAATTCTAATATAATTTTATTTGTAAAATGGATGTGCTATGTTTTAAATAGATATATTATATGCATGATCTCACTAATAATTAAGTAGATACAATTTTTCTAAGTGAGTCATTCTTTTGACTCACATTGTAATATTTTGGTCATATTTTAAATATAGAAATCTAATTTATACAAATCTGAATTTAAAAGAAAGAGATGTTGTAAGTTATTCAAAATTATATAATTTAGTATTTTTGGGTGCAAATTCAAGTCGCTAAATAATTTTGAATTTGATCAACGAATTCTGACAACATTACAAGAAAGTAGGTCATTTCTAACGGATCGTTTCCATCAGAAAAACAACAATTTTCCATTGAAAAGTCCATTTTGACAGAATTTCTGACAGAAAAAGTACTTTTGGAAAAAAAGTTTTCGAAAACGATTTCTAGCAGAAAATTCACTCTGTCAAAAATTTCTTATGGAAATTTTTGATAGAGCGAATTTTTCAACGAACTTTTCTATCAGAAATTTTTCTAACAAATTTTTGGTTGAACTTTCCGTCGAAGAAATTTTTCGACAGACTTTTCTATTGGAAATTTTTCTGACAAAATTTCCTACTGAACTTTCCATCAAAAATTTTTCCACGGAATTTTCGACAGACTTCTAGTGGCATATCCGACAACTTTCCTGGTGACATCCGGCAACCTTTTTGGTGACTTTTCCAACTACATTGCATGTAGTATTTTTCTATTTTTATATTTTACATTATTATATAGTTATTGTAAATTTTATTTTTTATTTTTATATTTATATTTAATAATAATAAATTATTAGTATTATGATTATTGTAATTATTATATCAAGTCCTTTTGAAGATTCATTAGTCTTGCACATTCTAAGCTTTCTTGCAGACAAAGAGAGAATTAGAATGAACAAACAAGGCCAAAATAGAAGAGGATTGATGAGTGATGATGAAATGAACAATGGTAAAAAAGCAAAAGAAGAAAAAGAGAAAGAAAGGAAAGAAGGAAAAAAGAATATAGAAGAAATTAGACATTATTTTAATAAACCTGATTTCTTTCATTTTGATTTAAAAAAAAAAAAAAAAAAACCTTAACTTCTCCAAATTGCGGCCGTTTTTATCCTTATCGTCTAGTTTGGGAGTGGTTGGTCTTCATCACCGCTAAGCGGGCATAGCATTGGATGAGCATTTGCTAAGAAGGAAGACCAAAGAGAGAGACAGAGAGAGAGAAAAAGAGTAAGAGAGAGATAGAGAGACAAGGAGACGGAGGAAAGAGGATCCATTCGCTTTTAAAGAAAATTTTTCGACAGCTTTCTGACAGAAAGCCGTTGGGAAAAAACATTATTAACCCCAAAAAGTTGGCAAAGTCAAATTTTCGATAGATTTTTAAAATTTTCAACAAAAATTTTTGTCAAAAAAAAAGATACAAATACCAACTAATCTACAAAATTGTCAGAGTACAAAATTTCCAATAGAGTTTCCGATAAAAATTTCCGTCAAAAAAGATATTCAAATCCCAACAAATCTGTAAAATTGTCAAAGTGCAAAATTTTTGATGAAATTTCTATCAAAAATTTTATGACAAAAATTTTCATCGAAAATTCCATCAAAAAAGAGATACAAATCCCAAAAAATTTGTAAAATTATCATAGCACAGAATTTCTGAAAGAAATTTTTGTCAGAAATTCTGTCGAAAAAGAGATTCAAATCTGCAAACTGTTAAGGTGCAAAATTTCCAACGGAGATTTCCATCGGAAATTCCATCTGGAATTTTTTTGATTGAATTTTCGATGAACTTTTCCTTCAAAAAATTTCCAACAGAATTTCCGATGGAAAATGTCTGTCATAAAATATTTATTTATTTTTTGATTATTTTATACTTTTCCAACAAATTTTTTGCATTTCCAATAGAATTTCCGATGGGCTTTTCTGTTCAAAAATTTTAGATGGAATTTCCAACAGAAAATGTCTGTTAGAAAATATTTATTATTTTTTGATTATTTTCTTATAACTTTCCAACAAATTTTTTTTGCATTTCTGACAAAATTTTTTTGCCAAAAATATTTTTGACGAAATATTTTGTCGAAAATTCCTTTAAAATTTTTCCCATGGATATTTTTGTTAGAAAATTTTTCGACAAATATTTCCATAAAAAATTCAACGATTTCACGTCCATCAGTAATTTTCTGTCAGAAATTTGTCATGTTCTTGTAGTGCAAAAGTAGCTTTTTAAGCTAATATATCCTTGGTAAATAGACTATTTCTCCCAAATAGTTAATTATTATCCAGTAAGTCTTTTTCTCTTTAAAATTATTGTAGAGTGTTCAAAACTTTTTTTAAAGATTTTTTGAATATTAGAAGCCATTTTTCTGAATTTTCAAAGTGAACATATGTGCTATTACTACTAACAAATAAAACTTAAATATGCATTTTACCATCTCACAAAAGGCCAACACTTGGCCCATGTCTTTCCAACGTCTCTTGATTGATTTTGCCTATAAAAAGACTATAAATTAAAAAGACAAATATCCAAAAATAAGCTCTGAAAATCTTTTTAATTTCTCTCTGTTATTTTTGTACTATATTATCTACTAGTTAAACAAATAATGCTTAAAATTTCACTGTATCAAACAATGCTTTTAATGGCAAATCCAAGGTAAAAATCTACACTATATGATCCATACAACAAATTCAGGATAAAAATCTTTACCTTCCCAATGGGGAAATTCTTTTTGATCCAATGTTAGGGCTAACATTAAGCAGGTCAATTGCATTTGCAAATAGAAAGGGGCATGAAATGTAAGGCTACACTAGCCAATTTCTATAAACAAAAGGAAAATAAGAGAAGTCTGAGTAAACATATTGGGATATTACAATTTGCACAAACACGGACTTCCAAATAGCAAGCTAAGAAAAGCGCAGCCACTGGGCTATGTCCCTTGCCCATATTATGTAGTTAGCTACCTACACATCAAAAGAATAATATTCTAAATTGTAGAAATAACTAAGATAGTTTAGGGCTAATAGCAGCCTATCAAAGACAAAGATGGGGGCTCAACCAAAAAGGAAAAAAAAAAAAAAAAAAGCTTTAACTTCACCGATGGTTGAAGACAAGAAAGTTTCTTAGATTTTGTAGAGAGAGAGAGAAAGAGAGGGTACACGAGCGAGCTGAAGAAAAGGCACTCTTTTTCGTTCTAGCATGCATGAAGTAAACACCTCCTAGGCCCCTACCCATTCCAAGTAAACTGCTTGGCTATACAGATTCTCAAACTAGAGTTGACACAAGATGGTCTAGCAAT
Organism: Thlaspi arvense; assembly: GCA_911865555.2. Taxonomy (NCBI): domain Eukaryota; kingdom Viridiplantae; phylum Streptophyta; class Magnoliopsida; order Brassicales; family Brassicaceae; genus Thlaspi; species Thlaspi arvense. Next base: position 146,959 of record CAJVSB020000043.1, read on the forward strand.
TAGCTCTCCATGAACCAACATTAGGCGTACTAGAGTGCCCTTTGTTCACAAGATATGAACCCATAGACTTTGTAATCACAAGATATAGCAATAGAAAGACTGGAATCAGTCAGAATTTGAAAACAAAATATATACTTCATAGTAATAAAATTTAAAAAAGAAAAAAAAAAAGAAGAAAAAGGATTCATAATGACAAAATTTTCAATCTTACCACACAATTGAATTTTGGAAGAATTTCATTGTAAATTTGATATAAATCCATGTTGCTCCTTATCAAATTAAAACTTTCCACCCCATAGTTCAACTATATTAACTAGATTTCAAAATTAAAATAGTAACTCTCAGCACCAGAAGCATAGTATTTACTGCAGCACACCTTATGACAGTTTCTCTCAGAGTATTAAGAATTGCCTCTGAATTATCAAAGTGCTCCACAAATTCAAAGGAAAAATAAAATAAATATTAAATTGGGTAAGTAGATCAAAAGTGGATATAAGACAACAATTAATGAATATCGTTAGGGGTGGAACAGAGGGTCATTTGTCTAATTCTAAAACAGGAACTCTGCCATATAATATTTATTCTTGATAGGGATAAAATGAGTAAACTTAGTCAACCGATCCCCTATAACCCAAATAGCATCGTTTCCTTTTCTAGTGGTCGGTAATCCCACAACAAAACCCATGGTCAGGTGTTTCCATTTCGATTCAGGGATAGGTAGTGGTTGTAATCTTCCAATAAGTCATTGATGCTCAGCCTTGATCTCTTGATATGTTATGCAGTTAGATACATAATTAGCCACCTCCTTTTTCATGCCACTCCATCAATAATTCTATTTCAAATTTTGGTACATCTTAGTACTTCTTGGGTGCATGGCATAGACTGAACTGTGTGCCTCTTCTAAAATTTGATCTCTGAGTTCCCCAACTTTTGGTACACACATTCTATTCTTGAATAATAACACACCATCCTCTCTTATTCTGAAATCTTCTTGTTTTCCATTTCCTTTTTCTTCCAAAATCTTCTTCAACTAAGGGTCCTATGATTGCAATTCCCTTATTTGTTCTAGTAAAGTAGGTCTAACTCGAAAATCTGCTAATAGGGCCCCACAAATGCCAACTGATAATCCTGAATTCAAAGATCTCAACTCCACTAAATAGCGTAGCTGCATTGCCCTGATGTAAGATAAAATGCCACCTGAAGATTTTTTACTGAGTGCATCTGCAACCACATTTGTTTTCCCTAAGTGGTATTCAATGGTGCAGTCATAGCCTTTAATAAGTTCAATCCATCGTTTCTTCCTTAAATTCAATTCCTTCTGAGTCATGACATATTTTAAACTCTTGTGATCTGTATAGATCTGATATTTCTCCCCATACAGGTAATACCTCCAGATTTTCAAAGCAAACATTACAATAGCAAGCTCTAAGTCATGTGTAGGATAGTTTAATTCATGAGGCCTAAGCTGTCTAGAAGTATAAGCAATAACTTTGCCTTCTTGCATAAGTACATAGCCTAAACCTTTTCGCGAAACATCACTATAAATCACATACTCTCTCCCACTAATTGGGAGTGTCAACACTGGAGCAGTGGTTAATCTCTACTTTAATTCTTCAAAACTCTATTGATACTCTTGAGTACATTCAAATTTAATATTTTTCCTTAATAACTTAGTTAGAGGAGCAGCCAAAATGGAAAAATTTTCTACAAACCTTCTATAGTATCTAGCTAGTCCTAAAAAGTTCCTCACCTCAGTAGCATTAGTGGGAGATTTCCACCATATAGTAGCCTCGATCTCTTGGGGATCAACTAACAGCCCTTTAGCTGTTAGTATATGCCCTAGAAATATTACTTTATCAATCCAAAATTCACTCTTACTCAATTTGGCATACAATTGTTTCTTCTATAAAATCTGTAACACTGTCCTTAAGTGCTCTTTATGATCCTTCTCTATCTTAGAATAAATCAAAATGTCATCAATAAAAACTATTACAAATTTATCCAGATAAGGTTGGAAAACTCTGTTCATTAAATTTATGAAAGCTGCAAGCACATTCGTCAATCCAAATGGTATTACTAAGAACTCGTAGTGTCCATATCTTGTTCTAAAAGTAGTCTTTGGTATGTCTTGAGATTTAATCTTTAACTGATGGTATCCTGACCTCAAATCTATTTTAGAAAATACTTTTACACCTTGGAGTTGGTCAAACAAATCATCTATTCTTGGCAGCGGATATTTATTCTTGATAGTTACCTTATTTAGCTACTTGTAATCTATGCACAGCCTTATCATCCCATCTTTCTTCTTCACAAATAGAACTGGAACTCCCCACAGTGATACACTCGGTCTAATAAAGCCTTTGTCAGTAGTTCTTGAAACTGTGTCTTTAATTCCTTTAATTCAGCTGGCGCTATCTTATAAGGGGCTCGCAAAATCGGTTGTGTTCCTGGTACTAACTCAATTCCAAACTCCACTTCCCTATCTTGTGATAATCCTAATAACTCTTCTGGAAAAACATCCAAGAATTCTCTTACCAGTGGGATATCTTGCAATTGAGGAGTGCTAACACCAGATTGAATTATGCTAGCCAAATAAGTTTCACTTCCTTTTGTTACCAATCTCTGAGTAGTCACCGTTGAAATAAGACAAGTGGGGAGTATACAATGCTCTCCCACAAAACAAACTTCCTTACCATCACCTAGCTGCAATAATACCTCTTTCTTAAAACAGTCTAATTTAGCCTTGTACATAGACAACTAATCCATGCCCAAAATAGCATCAAAGTCATACATCTCTAGAAAAAGTGAGTCTACCATCAACTCAGTGTTTGCTATGTTCACTTTACACTTTATATATATATATATATATATCTCACAACAAAATTGCTCCCCACTAGGGTGGATATTGTTATAAGTTGTTCTAAAGGTTTAGCTTTTAATCCAATTATTGCAACAAATGAAGATGAGACAAAAAAAATGTGTAGCACCTAAGTCGATTAAAACATATGCATGAGTGTCACAAATAAGTAACATATTCAGTACTGCATCTGGTGCCACCTTAGCCTCTAGGTTTGTCATAACATAAACTCAAGCTTCTGCCTTTTGTCTATGTAGAGTGGATCCCAGTCCACTCATACCAACTCCTGCCTTGCTACCTTGTGCGCTACCTCCCATCATTTGAGATCTCTTTCCCATAAGACATATTTTTTGCATACACCTTGGCTGACCACACTGATAACATACCCTTAATCCCTAACAACACTCGCCTGGGTGAAATTTATCACATTTAGAGTACTCTGGGTGCTGTATCTTCTTCAATGGTTTCATTATTGAAGCATTGGTCCTACTAACACTGGTTTCTATTGATCCCACTCCTACTACTTAACCACCTGGTACTGCTGACTCCAGTCTAGGTCTGAGCCCTCACTTTCCTGGACTAGAAAAATATGCCAATCTTGTCTCCACTACCGTTGATACCTCTACTCCCCTACTAAAAATCACAAGCTGGGAAGGCCTCTTTTGCTGTTAACCATTACCTTTGCTGGTTGATCCTCCCATGGCTTGTTTCTGGAATTTTCTTGTCTTCTAGTAGCAAAGTCTTTTTCAATGTCCTCTACTTTATAAGCACATTCACCAAGCTAGAAAAACCAGAATATGGTTTTATCTGAGTTTTTGCTTTAATTTCCAGCCTAAGTCCTCGTTCAAAAAATCTACACTTATCTATTTCCTATGTCACCAAGGGTAAGGCAAACTTGGAAAGCTTAGTAAATTTGGCCTCATAGTCAGCCATTGACATATTTCCCCATTTAAGATCTAGAAAATCCTCCCTCTTTTTATCTTGATAAACAGTTGGAAAATACTGCTAATCAAACTCTATCTTGAATTCCTCCCAAGTGGTTACCTTGCATGCAAGTTGTCGAGTGGTGTAAGATTTCCACCATTGCTCAGCTCAGCCCTCCAAAAGAGAAGCTGCATTCTATACTCTCTCTTCATCTGTGCAACTCATCAAATTAAAAATTCTTTCCATCTTTTTTAAGCCACAACTCTGCCTATAATGGATCCATAGTACCTCCAAATTCTTTGGCTCCCAATTTCTTAGTTTTTTTTCCAATATTTTTACTTTTTCATACCTCTACATCTGAAAATTAGAAGCAGATGCCACAGTGGTTCCTCTTGCTAGAACTGCCATTGTAGCCACCTCTGATGGTTGCATAACAGTTGGTTGTGGCTGAACTAGAGGTGCAGGTATAGGCATCTCAGATAAGGGATGTTGTGCTAAGAATCATGCGTGTGTGATGCACCGATCGCCACTGGGGCAGGAGATGACATGCTGGATGTCTCTCTAAGAGATTAACCCACTCTATCTCTATTGGCCCTACTTTGACCAGTATGAGCACTACTCGAGATCCTCCTAGTGCTCACCATGATTGGTACAAATACTTAATACAACATAACACGTCAAATAATATTAATTAGTGATGCAATGCACATGCTCTAAATGTGACCAACTTTTTTTTTTTCTATAAGATTTATTAATACTAAGTCCTTAAAGATCTTAACACCACCCTATGCCATTAATTGTCACACCCCACCCCGTAACTCGAGCGAGGTGTGACAAGGGAATAAGGTTTAGCAACCTCCGATACCTAGGATTCACCGAAAAAGGCCAAATCTTATTTGGCTATCATACTTGCTGAGCTAAATGTATCACTCACATCCAAAGAGCTAAATAATACTACAAAGATTGACATAGCATAACAGGAAAACTAAGTCATTATCATACTGAAAATATAATTATCTTACGTACTTCTCTTTTCCAAAACAACATATACGTACAATACATCTATCTAACATTCACTCATCAAACAACAACCCTAACTAATTACTATTGACAAGAGTAAGGCCAAATCTTTCTAGATGCAAGATGCTAATATGCTGAATGCATGTGGTCCAACTACAAGTCATTACTATTGAAAACCTGAAAAATGATTAAGTGGTGAGACTTGCGTCCTAATGAATGGTCCTCCAACTACAACCAGTGAAATGAGAATATGTTGCATAATATGGAAAATAAAAGCAATTCATAAAACTAGTATAACTGATATAGAGTAACACATTGTGAAATATAAATCTACTGATCATAATTTAAAAACAAAGCTAATTCATCTGTTGCGCCTACAGGTCCAATCATAGCAAAATGTCATAAAAGAGTTAAGAGTGGAAACAAAAATATAATGGCTCCATAAATAAACGTGAGGTCTGACTTGCACGTAGACATAAACACAAAATGAGAAGAATTTACTAGGTGCTACTGGCCATGAGACGTGTTCCATAGGACACCACCCCCGTGGACGAACACACAGGATTTGTTGGTGTCATAAGGCTCCACTAGGCAAGTAAATCAGTAGTATTGTCACAGTAACGTGACCACCGAGTGAATTATCTAAGTGAATTACAACATTTATATAAATAACATACATCGTAAAAATGAGATCCCTGTTTCCATTTCATGTAGCAAAATAATCATAGCGCATAAATTAAAAAGCATTTTTGGAAAGGTAAAATTTTTGGTTTTGAAATAAAACATTTATTTGTAACAAAATTTTTAGTTTCATTGTTTTAGAAAAATTTTGAGTTTAGGAGAAAGAGCACTCACCTCTGCTAATACTATGTGTATCCCGATTCAGTTTTGTTGGTCTTACTGACTAGCCGGTATGTTTCTTCTAGAGTGTAACCACATATAGTATCAATGACATGGTAGAACTGTGTATGAATGTATGAATATGCTAGTGCATACATGAAATGTATTCATAATTAGGCTGTTTTCTACTCTTTTTATGTAAGATCAAAAGTTATACTACACACGTACTCCGAAAATTCTCAAAATATTAATATATACTCATTGTCAAGCTAGGTATATTGGGGTATGCTCACGTTCATAAAAGGAGTTATAATTATTTTTTTATGAAAAATAATCCGTAGGTAGGTCAGCAAACTTCTAGGTTAGGGTTTAAGCAAATTTTAGTATCAATTTAGTCTTATTTTTATTAAACTAACTTAGTCATCTTCTTAGCAAAATCAACATGAATTAAAAAAAAATTAATCTGAACTGGTAGAAATTATTTCTTGATTTCTCGTTACAAAAACAGTGCTTAAACTAAAAATTCAAATCGATTAAATAAAACTAAAATACAAATAGATTAAAAATATAAAAAAAAATTCATTGAAAGCCTTACTCAAAATTTAATTAAAATTTTCTTTGCCTTCGTTCAGTTCCCAACTCCTGTCTTCTCCCTGATTTCCCTTCTCTTTCTTGTCTTTTGTTTTCTTCTCTGTCTCTCTCTCTTTTCTTTTTTCTCTATCTCTTTCTTTCTTCTCTACCTCTTCCTTTCTTTGTTTACGTAAACTTTGCAAAAGTAAAGGTTTAAAGAAAAGCCTTCATGAATATGGTGGAGAAGTGAGGAGCATAAAGCTCCCATGTAATTCTATCTTTCTTATTATTATTATTATTATTATTATTATTATTATTATTATTATTATTATTTTACAAGTGATTGCAAAATAGCTTTCTTACCCACAAAGATTTAGGGGCTTTTTAAACTAAATTTAAGTCACTAATTATCCCACTAATTATACTTATGCAAAATAAAATATAAAATACATAATGAGGGTTTTGGATTAGGATGTTACATACCTGGTGTCCCCAAATCACATCACGCGATATCATTTTCACATATAAGTCAAAACTAGGTATACATATGCATATACAGTTCACATTTCAAAAAAATCAGTATCATCATATCAACAAAACTCACTAACAGTTCATAAACTACATAGCACATATCTTGAGTGTAACATATACCAAAATACAGTTTACGAGACCACATAATCATTATGCTAGAAAATACATTATAAAAAACACATGCATAGGAAGGGTATTATCACTCACAATGCTAAAACCAAGCCAATAATGAAGTCCCAAGCCACCAACACCTGACTCACCAGTTCAGGCACACCTTTATTGGTGTATCTACAACCAAAACCACATAAAAATCATCACCAACACTAAAATCGACGCAAGAAATGGGCTCAGGAGCCCAAAACTAGCTCAAATCCCATCTCCACACTCTTGTCACGCATCTCGAGGCACCACTACCCATCATCGAGACCCGCACAAGTCAGAACACTCATTAATTTTACTCAACAACCCTTGAACAATAGTGCACTAGCCTCAAAACCCTCAAACCAACCTAAACTGATCTAAAACTATCTCAAACCAAATAGATGTGGCCACAAAACCCTCAAGATCTCTTTCTCCTGAATCTAGAACCGGTCCAATTCCAAAAGTCTTAGTTGATTTCACCACTGTACTGGCCGATCAAAACACTGAACTGTCTCTAGACCATTTCGGTCAACAGAAACCCCAATTTTCCTTTGGATAGCCTATTCCAGGCTTAGTTATTTAATTTTCAATTGATCCTTATCCCTGTTTGCCCTATCCCAATTTCAATTAACTGGGTTGGCATGATGAGTCAACCCACTATTCTAGTTAACTTGGTTGAGTCAACTCACTAAATGGACTCACCCCAAGTCCAGCCCAAAAGCATGGTTTGGGTTGGCCCAACTCACAGCCCAAGCCTAACTCCCGAAGCCCAAACAGTTTGGGTCAGCCCACTAGGCCGACCTAACCCACACACGCTTGGGCCAGCCCCCGCCTAAGCCCACTTGGCCCAACTCGGCCTAAGATACCCGGGCCCGTCCCAGGCCCAACCACACCCTGCCTAGCTAAGTCAACCTGGCTCACTGGGTCGACCCAGCTGGGTCAACCCAGCACAAACCCAGTTGCCTAACCGGTCTATAACAGAACTCGAAAACAAGAAATAAACAAAAACATGAATTTCTTGCTTACCTCGACCAATCAATGATTGAGACTTGATGATCTGAGCTATACGATCCACACCAAAGCTTTTAACCGAAGAGAAAATAGCTCAAACAACCTAGAAATCTAGAAATCCAACCCTGGTAATCCATGAACCCTGACGGCCAACAACTTTTGATTTCTCCCACTTCTCTCTCTAAAACTCACAATAAATAAAAGGCAAATGTGCACAAACTTTCCTCGTACACCATCAACCCATTTTTCAACCCAAAATTTACCGAAATCATCATGGAATGGCTTTGCACAGTGTTCAGTCCACTGTTGGATCGAACCTGTAGGCTTTATTCTAGATTCAATCCCTAAAATTTATTTCTTTTTAATTTCACCCCCTAAACTTTTAATTAAGTCCCTCAAACTTTTGATTTCTTCAATTTGGCCCCCGTCAGTTTCAATTAAGTCCTAAACTTTCCAGATTCCTCAATTTAGCCCCCCCCCGACTTATAATCTCTTCAATTCAATCCTTTAGAATTACAATTTGACCCACAAAACTTTAATTTCAAACAATTAAGCCCCTAATCCCATTAATTTACCAAAAATTTAAAATTTAGTAAAAATTTGGGTCATAACAAAAAATGCTTAAAATTTAAAAACAGCATATCAACTTGAAATTGAGGAATTTCGCTTCAACATTCACCCCAATTGCTTCTCAGCACTACCCATTGCTACTGAAAATTTTCTAGTCAATTTTCCAGGTTCCTCCCTTGATGAAGGAAGAAAATTCAAATCTGTTGTAAATCTATGGTTGTCTAATATTTACTATGTGCATGAAGGAGAATTAAGTTCAAATATGTGAAAGTACAACTTTGGAGAGGTCACAGCTACAACATCCAAAAAATTAATCTCATACCATAAAAATAGATGATATTATGGCATAAAAAATATTATAATTTAAATTTAATAAATTTTTTTGAGTTTGAAAAATTTTCAGTTGATCTTTTCTTTTAGATAAAGACTCAAAATTTTTTACAGGCTTGTATTCACATTTTGTTTCTTGAGTAGGTTATGATTGAATGCGGACTAAAATATAATGTAAATCTAATTAATTAGATTTATATGCGCGTATGACCGTATGCGAACAATTAAAATGTTATATGACACGTAATAAATATAAAGTAATTTACAAATTTTTTTTTGAGTTTTACAGAAATTGAAAAAAATAAAAGAAGAAGAATTTCTCAACCTCATTTCGCAAGATGTGATGTCAATGTGAACAGCGCTCCAATTCGGGGTGATTTACATGTCATTTTCCCCTTTTGCGCTTGTATTTTCGGATGAAAACTTTTTATTAGTTATGATTCATTTTGTCTACATGTTCACACTCAGCATCGCCGTCGTCTTCACCAATGCGTTGGAGGAGTCATGTCAGTTTGATTTCTCTATTGTAACTGACTTTTCTTTTTCTCTTTTCCTTTTCTCTTTTATTTTTCTTTTATGGGAAAGATTTCAAGAATAAATCCATGAAAGTGGTACTTATTGGAAATAAAGCCCTGTCAAAGGGACTGGAACCTGAGTCGGCAAGATTCAAGTCTTTGGACTTGCAAGATCCATTTCACTGGATGACGAGACTGGATCGGGGCAGTTCAGGATTTAGATTAGACTTCAGATTAGACCCTTTTATGCTTTACTTATAAACCAATAGAGAAAATAAAAAATGGAATCCAAATATTGGATCATTGAACATTTTATCGGGCAAACTCTTTGTTGGTCTCTCAAGATTAAGCCAATTCATACCTTAATCTTTCATAATTAAAAATTGATGTCATTATCCTTAAACATCTGCACCAGGTCCAACACATGCTTTCCAACTCCTTGATCAAAAAGCTAACACAATTCACTCACCCTAACCACATACGTAGACTATAATCTTCAATATATCAATGTCTATGTTTAAATTAATATAATTATATAGACCATGTACTATATGTTTAACATGTATACTAATCAATAATTCATACTTTTTTAAAGTGATTTTTGGTTATGATCCAGATGGATTTTAGGAAATTTTCTCAATTTTTGGTTGATTGTTTTTTTATATCTGATTTAGATTTATTTAGGATTTGATTTAAATTAGATATATTCTGATTTTATTTTAAAAAGTTTATCTTGAAAAAATCCTCATATATTTTTAGATTTATCTTACTTGAGAAATCTCATAACTTTAATACTCTTACCTATAAATAGGAGATTTTTTTTTTATTGAAGAAAAGAGGGATAAAAAATCTACTAAATTTCACAAAGAGTAAAAGTTTTGGGAGAGAAATTCCATAAATTTCAGGAACAATCTACCAATTTGAAATTAAGGAATTTTGTTTCAACAGTCACTCCAATTGCTTCCCAACGTGCCCATTGTAACTAAAAATTTTTTGGTTAATTTTCTAGGTTCCTCTTTTAACGAATGACAAAAAAAAATTCAAATATGTTGTAAATGTATGATTTTATAACAAATTTATTATATACATGAAGAAGAATTCAGTTAAATTTTATAAAAATATACTTTTAAAAAGAGTAAAGCCACAAAATTCAAAAAATTAATCTCAGATTTTAAAAATTGATGAAAGTATGACAAAAAGTATTATTATTTAACTTAATAATTTTGTTTTGAATTTTTAAAATTTTTTCATGGACCTTTCTTTTTAGATAAAAAGTCAAAATTTTATACAGGCTTTTCATTCACATTTTGTTTCTTGAGTAAGCTATGATTGAATGTGAACTAAAATATGATGCAAATCTAATTAATTAGATTTGTACGTATACAATTATATGTTAACATTTAAAATTTCAAACGACTCATAATAAATATAAATTAATTTGTAAATATATTCTTTCTCGGGTGTTACAGAAATTAAAAAAAAAAAGGAAAAGAAATTTCTCAGCCTCGTTTCGTAAACCAAGATGTGATGTGAACAAGAAACTTTTTATTAGTTATGATTCATTTTGTCCACATGTTTACCGGTAGCACGCCGTCGTCTTCACCGCCAATGCGTTGGAGGAGTCATATCAGTATGATTTCTCTATTATAACTAGCTTTTCTTTTCTTTTCTTTTTCTTTTTTCCCCATTTGGTGGGAAAGATTTCAAGGATAAATCCACGAAAGTGGTACTTAGTGGAAATAAAGCCCTGTCAATGGGGACTGGAACCTGAGTCGGCAAGATTCAAGTCCTCATTTTGGACTTGCAAGATCCATTTCACTGGATAATGATCCTGTGTCGTGGCAGTTCAGGATTTAGATCAGAGTCTTTTATGATTTACTTGCAAATAATTAAAAAAAAAAAAAAGTGAAACCTAGATATTGGGTTATTGTATATTTTATCAAGCAAATTCTTTGTCGATCTCTCAAGTTTAAATTAATTTTTATCTTAATCTTTTATAATTAAAAATTAATATTATTGTCCCTTTTATTTAATTTAATTTTTATGTTAATGTCTCAAGTCACTGTGTAATCACTTCTATCTAAAAAAAACTTGTGTTTGCTTCATACTATATTTTTGTAAGGGTGTATTAGTAAACTTCTCCACCCAAATTTCCTCTGTTCATGACAATTGCAACCATGTCAATTCTCAATTCAACAATAACGTTTGACAGGGCATTCTCAATTGCTACTTTGCCTACGAGTTTCTGAAGAAAGATGCCCATAATTTGTCTTCAAGATTCAGAAACCCATCTACTGCCCTAATTTTTAGGTTCGTGTTCAGAAAGCTTTTGAACAACCGAGTCTGACTTGAAGTAATACAACGAAATGGGAGGAAATTGGCTAGCTCGTATGGCATGTAAAACTCATCTATGGAAGATTGGATCTTTGTGTGGCATGGCTAGAGTTTCATCATTCGAAGTGTGAAATTAATTCGAAGGTTAAAAACAGAACTCGAAATGGGAAAGGCGACAAACAAGAATAATAGTTGTTCGCGATGATGATGAACCCTAGCCAGAAAGCAATAATTCGTTTGGGTTGTAAAGCCATGAAATTGCCTTCTCCACCTGTGCATTGTATTTGAAGAAGAATAAATTGAAGCCCTGTTCCACTTTTTTATTTACTAATATATCCTTGAAAATTTATACCCATCAAGCATATGTGAGCATTTCATCTAGAAGTCACCGAAAAGTGGCTTCAATGAGTAATGTGGAACAGTGATGTCAATTTTTAAACATAAGAAACTAAGGTGAAATTTGAATTAAAATTGAGAGACCAACTGTAATAACCCGAATATAGGAAATTAACAACTGGGGGGCGAAGTGAGGGAATTGGAAAATTAGGGGACTGAATCAAAAACTTGTTCAAGGACCAATCCGTGAGAGCAACGAAGTCAAGGGACCAAAATTTGAATTTTAGAAAAACCTGTCAAACAGTGAACCGAATGATGGTTTCACTGATACAGCCGCATTCGGCAGAAATTTGGAGCAGCTTTTTTACTTGCTTTTGCGTGTATTTGAGGACTCAACCAAACCCCTTAACCAATTGAGAGTTTTGAGTGAGAAGGAGTAGGAAATTTTCTTGCTTTCAGGCCGACGGAGGACTCGACTGACCGGCGGCTTTTTCCGGGCTTTTGGTCGGCTTTCCGAGTGTTCAAAGGCTGCTGGTGGTTCGCCGGGCTTGGACGGTGGTTCTGGGAGGTCGTCGGACTGAGGTAGGCCACCTTTCTCGGTTGGTTTTCTATTTTGTTCCGGGTGACGGGGGTGTTACAGGCACCCGGGTCAGAGACCCGGGTTGCCGAGTGAGAGAGACGGACCTAGAAGGGTCCGGGTCCGTGTGTTGGGCCAGCCCAGTGGACTAGGTGGCTCGCGGGCTTGAACCGCAAGCCAAGCCAAAAAAAAAAAAAAAAGAGAGAGAGAGAGTTTGGGCGGGCCCAGGTGGGCCTGAGCCGAGCCGCTGGGCTGGCGGCTCAAGCCGAGCCGCGAGCTAACTTGAAAAAAAAGAAGAAAAAAAGGGGTTTTGACTGAACCGGCCAGAGGGTTGATCGGCCGGTTCAGCGGCCAATTCAACTTGGAATTTGATTTTTTGACCGGTTCTGGATTCGGGGGGATGAAACCTATCAAACCAAGTGGGTTCGGGGAAATTTTGGGTGACCGGTTTGAGGTGAACTTGTCGGTTTAGTGGGATTTCCTTCGGGCGACCGGTTCAAGGGTTCTTGGGCCGGTTCTTGGAGGGTTTGGACCGGTTCCTAGCCCATCGCATGGAAACCTATATAATTGTGAAGTTTGATGCTTTTTGGAGGTCCAGTTCAAGGTGAACCGGCCTCGTTTTGCGTGCCGATGATCAGGGTTTGGGTTCTTGGCCGGTTCAGGGCTGGTTTGAGTCATTTTTGGCCGGTTCATACTGGTTCCTAGGGTTTTTGGGGCTTCTGAATCCATTTTCAAAGGTTTCGTGCCCGTTTGAGTTGAGCTTGAGGTAGTTTTAGGCCAGCTAGGCCGGTTTAGGGGTCTTTAGAGGCTGGTTCGCTGTGTTTAGCAGACTGTGGAGAGTAGTTCTATTTTGATTGAGGGTTTTGAGCTGGTTTATTGTGTGTTGAGAGTCACGTAGGTTTCGGTGGCCAGTCTCGATGTCTTGAGATGCATGCCATAGTGTCGATTTGGATTTGAATCCGGTTTGAGGCTACGGGACTTGTTTCTTGTACCGAGTTTGAGGTTGGTTATGTTTCTATGTGGTTTTGTTTTTCAAATATGTCTGAGGAGGTACACCCGGATCGGCGAGACGAGTGAGGGTGATCAAGACTTCCTTCTTGACTCAAATTTTGTACTGTAAGTGATGATACATTTTCTATGCTTGTGTTTCCATATTGTTTTATTGGCATGATGATTATGTGACTTCTTAACTATATCTGGACTATGTATGTGTCCTTGTATACTATCAGTGAGCTGTATTGATATGTTGTTATGAGATTTGGAATATGAACCGTATATGCATATGTATACCTATTTGTGACCTATGTGTGAGGATAGTACCACGTGATGTGATTTGGGATGGAAGGAGCTCGGCTGGACGTACGGTGACTTGTAGGGTCCACTGGTGAGTCGGCCTGAGTCCTTGTTGAGGCAGCAGGGGTTGCGAGTATGATGTGCACATTGATGACGTGTCTGGGATGGCAGGCTCAGCCGACGGATGGTGGGTCGTAGCGTACAGAGAGTGCCTTGGTTTTCGTGTTAGGACGATTTTTGGGACACCGAGGACTCGCCTGCGCGTGCAGTGTGCTGCCGTAGCGTGTGGGCAGTATTCTGGCCCAGTGGATGTGATGTGATGGTTTGGTTACGGTGATACTTCACATGTTTATTTTACATATTACTATTCACTGGGATTACTTGTGTATATGTAGTATTTGATTGAAACACGTTGCATACTCTAACATGTATAGTCTAGGTATCGTCTGTACTCACTAAGTCTCGCAACTTACCATTTTTAATTTTTCAGATCTGATTTGTTGTTCTTGTCTCAGTTAGTGCACCAGAGTCCGAGTTAGGCGATTGCAGCTTTATCAATGTACGGGCATTTTTTGTTTTGTATCTATCCATTGTATTTTAGAAGTAGCTCTTTTGAACTCTTAGACAGATCTTGGTTTTCGTGTATTGAGACAGCAAATCTTGGTTTTTTTTTTTATATTGTTGGGTTTTATTATTTTGGATGTTTCGAGGCTCGCTAGGGTTAGTGAACCCTAGTGCCAGTCACGTGCCCGGAACGGGGCGTGACACCAACAAAGAAATTTTCCCACATTTTCTCCATATATTTATGTTTAAATGGGTTAGACCTCGTTAATTGAGTCCGGGTATAGACTTGACAAATCTAATTTACATCCGACTTATTTACACGAATAAAAAATTAATAAATTTATTTAATTTTCCATTGAGGATGACGAGTTATGGGAGGCTGACAATTTGCATGGACTTTTGTAACTAATAAAAGAGTGTAGTTTCAAGTTTAAGCCTCGTTTAGCATGTCTTAAAATACAAGCAGCTTTTTCAGAATTGTAAGAGAAAGAAATTGGCTATTATTAGTGATGATTGTTCCTAGTTCGTATATAGGAAATCAAGAAGTTGAAGAACACTTATCTTTTAAATTGATTGACTTTTCATCCCTCTTCAACTTTTATGATGCCTATGCCAGAAGTATGGTTTATTGTAGCGATCAAGGGAACAAATGAAGGGAACTACCTATAAGAAAAAGCTAAAGGCTCCGTGTTTTTTTTAAAAAAAACAAATTATAAAATTGGACCATATAAAATAAAAATTAAAAAATAGTTTAATCAGTAAAAT
This sequence comes from Thlaspi arvense, assembly GCA_911865555.2. Classification (NCBI taxonomy): domain Eukaryota; kingdom Viridiplantae; phylum Streptophyta; class Magnoliopsida; order Brassicales; family Brassicaceae; genus Thlaspi; species Thlaspi arvense. Next base: position 162,137 of record CAJVSB020000043.1, read on the forward strand.
TAATTGTAAAATATAACTAGATATTAAATATTAAAATATTGAAATCATACGTTTAATAAAAATTATCATGTAAATCAATTAAAATTGTTTTACAGTTACTGAATATTGAAATCGACAGGTTTATAACAAATTTTATTACTGCTTGTATTAAATTATGTAGAATTTTTTTATTTTTATTTTAATCATAATTTATAAAAAAATTTATTAGTATTTTAAATGTTTTACATTTTTCTTGCCAAAAGAGAGCATGGCTAATTGGGAGAATTTTATTATTATTGACTGGCTTGAATTAGGTGTACAGTTAGAGTAAATATCGATAATTATATGAAACCTCGTGAAAACACTCTTGCATGTTGGAATTTGTTTCAGAAAGGATATTAAAACATATCTACGAGAGAGAGAGAGAGAGAGAGAGAGAGAGAGAGTGTGAGAAATTAATTTTTTATTAAATTTCTGGGCAATTTTAAAAATTCACTACTCTCCTCTGTTTAAAACTAGCCGAGTGAGAATGTAAACTAATAGTAGGAAAATCAGATAATAAATTTATAGATGATATAATTCGAAATAAATTTATCAATTTTTAAAATTAAAAAAAAAATTACTCGCTAGGTGAAAGTTTAAAATAAATGTATTAGTTTTCTTTAAGTTCAAAAATAAAATAAAATTGTTTCAAGATGATTGTCAATTGACATAAGCAGATTACCATCCAATCAGAGCTACAGAAAAGTCCCGCCTTCCTAAATCCTTATAAATACATTTCAGTCCCCATTTCTCCTCCCAGAGAGAGCTCGAACTCTGCATCTCTCTCTCCCTCTCATTCATTTTTTCTACAGAGTAGAACAGAGAACAGCCTGTTAATCATGTGGAAAATCAACAATCTCTTACTGGTTTTAGGCTTCTTGTCATGGGTTTGTTCTTCTTCGGTTACAGCTTCAGTGTCCTACGATGACAAGGCCTTTATAATTAATGGGCAAAGGAAAATTCTCTTCTCTGGCTCCATCCATTATCCCAGAAGCACCCCTGAGGTATTCTAGCCCCCTCCTTTTCACGTATTATGCCCTACTGCCTAGTGTGCTATGGTCTGGATGCCTGACTTCCTCCTGGCTAAAAACTAGAAACCCCCACAAGCTGCAACATCCTAACAATTTAGTTCTCTGGGTTATAAACCAAAATTTTAAGCCAAACAGACCATGGATACCCTCCTCCGTTTATATTCTGATTCGATTTTTCATTTCCCTCGGTGTGTTTTTCATTAATATTTTTTGGTTCGGAGCAGATGTGGCCTGACATTATACAGAAGGCTAAGGATGGAGGATTGGATGTTGTTGACACATACGTCTTCTGGAATGGACATGAGCCCTCTCCTGGACAGGTATAGAAAAGATATTTAACTTTTTCTTCCCACTCTCGACTTCATTTACTTTTTCCCCAATTCAGCAACTACGGGAAGATTAGTAATGTTCTCTTCCTATGATTATTTCCAGTACTACTTTGAGGGGAGGTTTGATGTGGTCCGGTTCATCAAACTGGTTCAACAGGCAGGCCTTTACGTTCATCTCCGAATTGGCCCCTATATTTGTGCCGAATGGAACTTTGGGTAATACTCTCAATAACCATAATCATTTAATATTTTTATATGTAATATATATCTATGTTTGTAAATCTTGTATATTTTCATGGGTAACATGTATGTCTTCTATTTTGCTCTGATGCAGGGGATTTCCTGTTTGGCTCAAGTATGTCCCTGGCATTGCTTTTAGAACTGACAATGAACCCTTCAAGGTTGATGATCATCTGAAACCTTTCCCTTACATGTTTGAATTGCCACTATCTTTGATTAAATTTTTCTATGTTTACCATTTGTTTAATTCATTTGACTGAGTTCAACTGCCAATAAACTATGTCAAAGGATGCTATGCAACAATTTACGGTGAAAATTGTTAATATGATGAAGTCAGAAAATCTGTTCGAATCCCAGGGAGGTCCAATTATTATGTCCCAGGTATAAAAATCACCTAGTCCTAGTCATTCGTATCCTAGTCATTAGTATTCTTTCTGAAACGATTCCTGTCACTTTTAGTGATTATGATCATGTCATTATTTAAACTTCTTTTAAATTGGAAATGACAGATAGAGAATGAATATGGCCCAATAGAATGGGAACTGGGTACCCCTGGTAAGGCTTATATGAATTGGGCAGCTGGTTTGGCAGTCAGTCTTGGCACTGGTGTTCCTTGGATTATGTGCAAACAAGAAGATGCTCCTGAACCCATTGTAAGGACTGAAAACTTATTAACGTTTGTCTTATGAGATTAGAGTTTTAAGAAGTTAAAAATAAATAACTAAAGTTGAAGGTGTGTTTCATCATCTTACAGATAGATACTTGCAATGCTTTTTACTGCCAAGGCTTTCAACCAAATAACAAGGACAACCCCAAAATCTGGACTGAAGCTTGGACTAGCTGGTAAGTGATGCAAATACCCTGATGAAGCCAGAACTTTACTTCTCTCTTCTTTTGTTGTTATAATTCTTAGCTGGTAAGTGTTTGCCTGCTTCTTTCACTTGCTCCCACAGTTTCTTAATTTCTGCTCTGTTTGAACCACAGGTACATGAAGTTTGGTGGGCCTGTCCCTCATAGACCTGTGGAAGACCTGGCATTTGCAGTTGTAAGGTTTATACAGAATAGTGGTTCATTTGTCAACTATTACATGGTGAGTTCAATATTTAGTAGTGTTTCTACAGAGTTCACTTTATATGAAATCTAGTCAGATTTTTGATCTTTTACTTATCATTTTCATTTTTCTGAACCAGTACCATGGAGGAACAAACTTTGGCAGGACAAGTCCAGGTCTATTTATTGCCACAAGTTATGATTATGATGCTCCAATCGATGAATATGGTATATATACAGAAAGATAACCTTCCCCATTGTTTCCTTGGGCTTCATATTTGTACTGTGATCTTATTAAGCAATTAAGTCAAATAACCATAGCATATCAGCATTCTGACTTGTACTAACACCCTAATATAACATTTGAGATCATTATAATCATTCTAATTTTTACTAGGACTACTGAGGGAACCAAAATGGGGACATCTGAGAGATTTGCATAAAGCCATCAAGTTGTGTGAACCAGCATTGGTTTCTGCTTATCCTACAGTGACTTGGCCTGGAAACAATCTTGAGGTTGTGGAAAAGTTATTAGTTGTGCATATCTACTGCAGTTTGATTCATGTGAAGTTATTTTTTTTATTTTTCTTTTTCATTCAATAATTGAAACAAGTTTGGTTTATGTACTTCATTTCCAGGTTCATGTATTTCAATCCGATTCAGCTTGTGCTGCATTCCTTGCAAACTATGACACAGAATCTTCAGCAACAGTGACCTTCCAAAATATGAATTATGACCTGCCTCCTTGGTCTGTTAGTATTCTCCCAGACTGCAAGACAGCTGTTTTCAACACTGCAAAGGTAAACAAATGGACCATTATTTTGGAAGGGAAAGGGGAAAATGAAAAATAAAAGTTGGAAAACATAAAGCATCAAATTTTCTGTATTTTTACTGTAATTTCTTATCAATATTACTCATAAAGTTTGTTGTGGTTAGGCTTGTGTACAGAGAAATTTAAGTTTTAGGTCCGCTGGCCACCATCTCATTAAAAGTTCGAGTTTGTATAAAGAGGGATAACTTTATTATTCATTACTTTACTAGCTCAATTTTTGATGAGATTTTAACATCCAAACAAAAATTTTTTTTAACAGGTTAGCTCCCAAAGTTCAGTGACAAAAATGGAAAAAGTTAGTAGTGAAGGATTCTCTTGGCAGTCATACAGTGAAGAACCTGTCTCTGCTGACGATTCAGACACACTTGCAATGGATGGATTGTGGGAGCAAATAAACGTGACTAGAGATACCTCTGACTATCTGTGGTACCTCACAGAGTCAGTATCGCCCAGAGTTCAAATTTATGTTACAATTTGATAACCATTCACCATCTTTAGCAGTTGCTTCAAACTGATTTTCTTGTTTTGTATGTCCTCTTGCTCTCTCTAGTGTGAACATAGATGCTGATGAAGAATTCTTGAAAACTGGACAGTATCCTCTTCTAACAGTCATGTCAGCAGGCCATGCTTTGCATGTTTTTATCAACGGCAAACATTTAGGTAAAATGGTAATTACTCTCAAGAATAAGCTTTATTGTCATCCAGTTTTGCTAATATATTTTCATGGCAGGATTTGTGTACGGGGGACTGGACAAACCAAAGCTAACATTTACTGACTATGTGAAGTTATCGGCGGGTGTTAACAAGATATCGCTACTCAGTGTCACTGTTGGCCTTCCGGTTAGATTTTCAATTGGAAGTTTGCACTGTTTGAATTTTAATGATGGCAGTGGGAAGAATAGCTGAAGTATATTTAATTGGATGAATTTCAGAATGTTGGTCTGCATTTGGAGACTTGGAATGCTGGGGTTCTTGGCCCAGTCACTCTGAAGGGTCTCAATGAGGGAACAAGAGACTTGACAATGCAGAAGTGGTCTTACAAGGTTGCTTTCAATGTTCATTGTCCGCACTTCTGCATATGTACTTTATTCATTTCAACAGTATTGGGTAATGATAATAAATGTAGTTGCAGGGATGAGAATTAAACAAACTAGCTGAATATTCAACTTAGTTGTGAAGACTTGTGAATTGTGCAGGTTGGTGTGAAAGGTGAAGCTTTAAATCTCCATACGTCTGCCGGAAGCTCGTCTGTTGACTGGGTGGAAGGATCATTGTTGGCTCGAAAAAAACCCCTGACCTGGTACAAGGTGAGAATCATCCAAAGAGCCCAGTAATTAATGCATTGAAAACTCTTGTATATTTTGAAGGATACTTCAAATTAACTTAAATGATCCTTGCAGACAACATTTGATGCACCGGCAGGCGATGAACCGTTAGCTTTGGACATGAATAGCATGGGAAAAGGTCTGGTTTGGATAAATGGTGAAAGCCTCGGACGCCACTGGCCAGCATACATAGCCCGTGGTAACTGTAGTGATTGTAGCTATATCGGAACCTTCGATCAGAACAAATGCCAAAGTAATTGTGGACAACCCACTCAAAGATGGTGCGAAAAGTCCTAGATTATCATCCTCCCCCCCCCCCCCCCCCCCCTTTTCTGTGTATTTATTAGTAAATTTTCTCATCATACAGGATCAGACCAGCCAGTTCAATTGACTTCATTTGATGTTGTATTTAAAGCTAGGAACTAATCCAGTAGATCAGGGTTATAGTACCCATTAAATGGGTATTAGATACTCATATTGATCTCATACTATAAATGCTATAACCACTAAACTAGTGAATTAGAAAAAACCAGTAACAAATAAATTCTTTGGTTGAATTAGGAATAGCGAGTGGTCTGGCTTAGTTCAATCAATTTATGAGAAATGCACATATACCGGACCAAACTTGAAAAAACCAGGTGAATGCAGAAAAAATTTCATGCAAACTGGTCAGTTGAACAGACAGGTTGACTGGGGGCTTAGTGTTCTGTTCTGTTCGGAGCATAAAAACGTAGTGGGCCAAAGGACAAGATCCGCACCTGCATCCCAAAATAGAAAGAGAAGCTTTCTGCTGTTTCTTTTTGGCTGATTTGCATTTAAATCGCTTCTATAATGTAAATTTAGTTGAACTGCAGCTGAACCAATGGATTTGATTTTTCATAACCATGTTCATAATCCTTGTTATCTCAGGTACCACGTCCCGCGCTCTTGGGTGAAACCTAGTGGGAATCTGCTGGTTGTCTTTGAGGAATTGGGCGGTGACCCGACTTGGATTTCTTTGGGTAGCAGAAGGACAGAAAGCTTTTATTCACTTGCGGTCTCCAATACCACAAATTAGGGGGCGCTGGAGGCTAAGTTGTATAGCCATTTCATACACCAATTGGACGCTATATATAGTTCAATTCAACAATAATGCTGCATTGATCACTGTTGTAACCTTCCTCTAGCACCTCCTTGAAGAGGGCTTTAGGGTTTTTCATTTGTTTTTATGAAAGGGTAGGAAAAGATGTCAGGGACAGGAAGACCTCCTGGCCTATTTCAATAAAGTCACATACTACATATTCATAATTGGACAATTTTTGGTATATGAATAAAATCCATACCATATAATTAAAGTTAAAGAGACATATGATACGACTTCCAAGAGTTAACAACGCCTTGAAAACATTATTTATTTATTTATTTGTATTTAGTAGAAAAAAGTGAAAGGAAAATTATCGAACCGAATAGTTGAGTAAAATTAATAATTTGAAGAGTTAAAATATAAAATATTTCCATTGAATGTCTGAAAGAAAAAAATATTGTCACTTAAGAATATTTAGATTCTTAAAATATTCATGTTACTGCAATTGTTACAAGCATGGATTTGTCACAATCATGTATTTATGTAGTTATTTATAGGTTTTCAACTATAGAAATATACACTTATAATTAATCAAATTCGTACTTGTAATTATATAGATTCAAACTTATAAATTATAAGTTATAATTCTATGACATTATAATTGTAATAACTGTAGTAATTTGAGTATTTTGACAACATAAATATCCTTAACTGGTAATTTTTTTTTTGATCCCAAATAATACATTTTGACTCTCTGCGTAATTAATTATTAAACAGTCTTGATGGGTAATTATTTTTTTTCCAAAAATAAGTGCATTTCCACCATCAAAGTGTTCCTTCCAGAAGCTAAAATTCCAACACCTCTAATTATTATTGCCACCAAACATTCATTTAAATTCAAAAGTACTTTGTTCATCTGTAACAACCCAAAATTTTAATTTTTATTTGATCAAGGACTAATTTGTAGGAATTGAAATGTCTGGGGGCTGGAGTGAAAATTACTCAGGGACCTGTTTGAGAAGAACCAGAGTTTAAGGGGTTGTGTTGCAGATGAATAGAAATTTGTCAGAAACATTACCTAGATTTGTTCGTTGCCATATTGTTATGATTAGTCATGATTTGGGAAAAATCTTTGCACATTTTTCAGTTTTTAAATCAGGTGAGCATTTCCCCTCTATTTATTTGAAGGATCGTGAGTTGGAGAGGAGATTTTTTTTGGCTTAAGCGTTGGTCGGTAGTTTCGGATGGTCGGGAGGTGCGATCGGATTTTTGAAGCTTGAAGAACACTTTTCGGTCCGATAAAACTGTTTCTTCTGGTTTGTCGGAGGTGGGAGCATCGATCTGGGGTGGTAGCCGGTCTAGGTATGCGAGGAAACTTGATTTTTTTTCAAAATTTCGATCCAGGTCATGTTGCAGACCCGGATTTCCGAACGGGTTAGGTGCCCGGGTCTCGGGCGAGGAAGACGGGACCCAAAAAGGGTCCGGGTCCCACCTTAGACCAGGCTGACCCGGCTGGGCCAGGTTGGCCAGCTGGGCTACGGGGTCGCGGGCTTGCTCGCGGCCCGACTTACAAAAAAAAAAAAAAAGAGAGAGAAGGGGGGTTTGACTGAACCGGCCAGTGGCTTTGACCAGCCAGTTCAGTGGTCAAATGGGCTTGGATTTGGGAAGTTGGACCGGTTCTGGATTCAGGGGGATGAGACCTATCAAACCAAGTGGGGTTTGGGAAATTTTGGATGACTGGTTCGAGGTGAACTGGCCGGTTTAGTGTGTTGTCCTTCAGGTGACCGGTTCACTAGTTTTTAGGTCGGTTCTTGGAGAGTTTGGACCGGTTCTTGGTTCAACATGATGAAACCTAGCTAACTATGAAGTTTGGTGATTTTTGGAGGTTTGGTTCAAGGTGAACCAGTCTCAACTTGCGTGCTAGTGTTTAGGATTAGGGTTTTTGGCCTGGTTCAGGGCCAGTTCAAGGCCTTCTTGGCAGGGCTAGACCGGTCGCCAGGGTTTTTGGGCCTTCTGAATCCGATTTTGAGGGTTTCATGGTTATTTGAGTTGAGTTAGAGGTAGTTTTGAACTAGGCTAAGCCATTTCAAGGGTTTTGAAGGCCGGTTCGCTGTGGTTCAAGGTTGTGGAGGCTGTTCCGTAGTGTTAAGGGCAGTTAAGTAGATTTGTTCAATGTTAGTGAGTCACGTAGGTTCTGGTGATAGGTCGTTTTGCCTCGAGATGCGTGCCAGGGGGTTGATTTGGGATTTAAGTCCAGTTTGAGGCTACCGAGCCTGTTTCTTGTGCCAATTTCGGCGATGGTGATGGTTCTGTGCATTTTGGTTAGAGATACACTGGTGGAGGCGCATCCTGGTCAGCGAGTCGAGTGAGGGAGATCGAGAGTTCCTTTTTGTTCAGCCCTTGTACTATGAGTGATGATACCCTCTCTATACCTGTGTTTTCTTACTGTGGTTTTTGACATGATGATTATGTGGTTTGGAAACTGTATTTTGACTATATTATACTTGGGATGTGTTATGTGTTTTATGAACTGCCAGTGAGTTATGTTGGTATGTGATACTGTTTTTTGAGATATAAACTGTATATGCCTATATATACCTGTTTTTGACTGCATGTGAGGATGGTATCATGTGATGTGAGGTGGCAGCGACCGCGGGCGGTAGCGGCAGCGTATGTGATATGCACTAGTGTGATTCCTTCGATCGTTGAGACGGTGGATTCCTCCGATCGTGAAAAAACGAGACAGCGGTCTCATGATTTGATGTGTCTGGGATGGAAAGCTCAGCCGACGGACGGTGAACTGTAGCGTACGGGGAGTACCTTGGCCCGGTGATGAGATGAGTTGTGTAGCTAGGGGTTTAGCCGGTGGACGGTGTGCTACCGTAGCGTTCGAGGAGTACACTAGCCTAGTGATGTGATATGAGGATTGGATACGGGATGGTAAGCTCAGCCGACGGACAGTGGACTGTAGTGTACGGGGAGTACCTTGGCCCGGCGATGAGATGAGTTGTGTGGCTAGGGGCTTATTCAGCGGACGGTGTTCTGCCGTAGCGTGTGAGGAGTACACTGGCCCTGTGTTTGATGTGATGTGATGATTGATTACCTTGATACCTCACATATGTGTTTTGATTACTACTCACTGTATATATATGTGTATGTATGGTTTTGTACTTGTGGCATGATACATATCCTAACATGTATAGATTAGGTATCATCTGTACTCACTGAGTTTTGCGACTCATAGTTTTAATCATTCCAGATTCGTTTGACTGTACCTACCTCGTTTAACGTGCCAGTGTGGGAGACAGCACCTGCGAATTTGATCGATGTACGGGCATATCTCTTTTGTATCTTTTCTATATTGTATTCTAGAGTAACTTCCTTGTACTCTCAGACAGGATCCCGAGTGATTTTTGGATGTTATATTATTGCACTTTGCGTATATTTTGTATCTTCGGAGTTCGACTTGTTTTGTTGAGGCTTACTAGGGTTGGTGGATCCTAATGCCGATCACGGGCCTGGGGTTCGGGGAGTGACAGAGTGGTATCAGAGCTATAAGTTTAATTCTGAGAGTTATAAGGGAGCGGGGTTATTTGGTAGTGCTTTTATTATAAGGGTGAGGGCCCCACTTTCATAATGGGAGGACTACCGAAGACATTTTAGGGTTTGTTTGGTGTTGGCTTTTCAATTCCTTTGTGTGCCCGATTCCTTTGATATCTTTCTGATCCTTTATTTTGTACATAGATGGACTCGTTGAGGGACATATCTTTGACGATGGGCGAGGTGCCCACTAATTCTCGAGAGGCTACAAACGTCGAGGTGTTGAGAGATTCCGCGGGTGGGTTAACCCGACCTCCGATTAGTGGGAGAGGGCGAGGGAGAGGTCGTGGAAGGACTGTTGACGAGCTCGAGAGTCGACTATGGGTTCGAGTGTGACAGTGCCAGTGGACTTATTGACTGGACTCATGGTGGACATCCGAGAGTTGTGGAGGGTAGTAGCGGACCTCACTAGGGTTAGTGAGAGGAGGCAGCAGACTTCAGTTGGAGCATAGCCGAGCACCACGACTACTCCAGAGGGAGCAGTGCCAGAGCATCTGGCCCCAACTAGTACACTAGTGGGGATCTCAACAGTATCAGCGACAGCAGCCCCAGTTAGTATACATGTAGGCACTCCTATCGTTCCAGCAACGATGGTGTTAGTACGGCGGTAGACGAGGGGCAGGACTAGGATGAGGGAATTACTTCATAGCAGATTCAGTTCGAGGAGGAGATCATTGCCTTACAGTCATCGAAGTTCGGGACATGAAGTTCTTCTAGTAGACCGGTGTCGATCGACGTACCTACGTCTGGCGATTAGAGTTCAACAGGCACACAGCTTATGATTTGTTATGGATGTGGCCAATAGGGCCATGTGATTCGGAGTTGCCCATCTTCTCAAGAGGCTGCCCGAGCAACAGGAACATGTTATTGATGTGGCCAGCAGGGCCACGTGGCTAGGGACTGCTCGCAGGAGACTGCCCGAGTGAGAGGGGCTTGTTATAGGTGTGGTCGATAGGGACACCTGGTCAGAGACTGTCCCATTTCTTCAGAGACTATCTTGGCTGCAGGCTTAGTACCGCAGACTTAGGGTCATTCGAGAGCTGAGTCGTCTGACTCCCAAGGTCATGGTACACGTGGCAGAGACTTGACACAGAGGTATGCGTTGGCTCGACATGACGCTCAAGCGTCTAACACAGTGATCACAGGTATGATTTCGGTTTGTTCTTTAAGGCTTATGTGTTATCCAAACTTGGTTTCATTTATTCGTATGCGTCAGTGAGTTTCTTGATCCGAATTCGTAAACAGTAAGAACCGTTAGGACATTTGTACTTTGTAGCGACTCAAGTTGGAGAGTTAGGTTGGGTGATTCTGATATTCCATGGTGAGCTTGGCGATTCTTGGTGTAGGTTGGTTGGTAATGTGTTTTGCCACTTTAGAATGTCCTTGTAAGACAATGAGATTTGATATGTAAGGAGAGATGGAGTGAGTGTACTAAAGAGATAGAGTTTTACTTTGATTTGCGACCTGGTACATCACCGATTTTTCATACCCTAGTATGGTATTGCTCCAGCATAGTTTAGGGAGCTTAAGGTGCAGTTGCAGGAGTTGTTGGATTGGAGTTTTATTAGAATAAGTATCTTTCCTTGGGAAGTATCAGTATTGCTTGTTAGGAATAAGGATGGATCTTTAAGACTTGTGTTGACTACTGACATCTTAATAAGGTTACAGTGCGTAATTAGTATCCGTTGCTTAAGATCGATGATTCATTTGATTAGTTGAATGGGGCTAGACATCATTTTCGGAGATAGATCTTCAGTCAATCTATTATCAGAAGAGGATCTAATAGGAGGATATTCCTAAGACTGCTTTTAGGATTTGGTTTGGGTATTTTGAGTTTTTGGTTATGCCTTTTAGGCTGACGAATGCCCTTGTGACTTTTATAGATCTAATGAACAGTGCGTTTCGGGACTTTTTGGACAAATTTGAGATTGTTGGCTTAGTTGCAGACATAGTCATCCTGATCGACAGGATCGAGGAGAGACAAGAGAGGGTATTAGGTTGTGTAGACTGAGAGATGTACGAGTTGGTAAGAGCCCTCAGTTCGAGGTAGACTTTGATGGGGCTCTGCGATGTGGAAATCGACTGTGCGTGTCTGATGTGGATGTTTTGAGGAGTATGATATTGTTTGAATTGCACGGTTCTCGATACACTATTCACCATGGTGCCACCAGGATGTATGAGGCTTTGAGACAGATACACTGGTAAGAGAGGATGAAGAAGGATGTGGCCGTCTTTGTTTTGAGACGCTTGACTTGTCAGTAGGATGAGGTTGAGCACTAGAGGGACCTAACTACTTTTCGATTTTGGAGGGTATTTCAAGAGACTTTTGCTGCCTGATTAGATCTGAACACAGTTTTCCATCCGCAGACATATGAACAGTCAGAGCGAATTGCGTAGATGATAGAGGTTATGTTGTGCACTTGTGTCTTGGACTTTGAAGGTTGTTGGAGTTGGTATCCGATGTTGATAGAGTTCGCGAATGACAATAGCTACTAGTCTAGCATATAGATGGCCCGTTTGAGGCATGGTAAGGTAGGCGGTACAGGTCCTCGATTGGTTGGCTGAGGTAGGAGGCGACGAGATCGTTGGGGTTGGACTTGGTTTGGGATGCAATGGATAGAGTTCAGATGATCAGAGAGATATTGTATGAGGCGTAGAGTAGATAGAAGGCTTATGTGGACTGTAGACTCTAACCCTTGGAGTTTGTGATGGGGGATCACGTCTTTCTAAGGAATTTTTCTTGATAAAGGGCATAGTTAGTTTTGGTAGGAGGGGTAAGCTCACTCCTCAGTATATTGGCCAACACGAGATTTTGGATCGAGTTGGAGCTATAGTATATTATTTGGCTCTTTTTTGGAGTTGCCGATAGTACATACCGTGTTCCACATTTCTATGCTGTGGTAGTACGTGCCCGACTCATCACACGTGATTATGTCATAGGATGTATGAATGGACTAGGATTTGTCTTACGAGGAGGAACCGGTGGTTATGTTGGATTGACGGGTGAAATAGCTTTGCTTGAAGGTAAAGGCGCTGTGGAGTAGTTAGACTCCGGAGGAGGTCACCTAGGAGGGCATGTGCAGGAGGTACCCTCACCTTTTCGGTGCGTAATTTATTTTCTTGTTTTAAAATTCGAGGACGAATTTCTTTAAAGGGGGAAGAATGTAACAACCCGAAATTTTAATTTTTATTTGATCAATGACTAATCTGTAGGAATTGAAATGTTTGGGGGCTGGAGTGAAAATTACTCAGGGACCTGTTTGAGAAGAACCAGAGTTTAAGGGGCTGTGTTGCAAATGAACAGAAATTTGTCAGAAACGGTACCGGATCTGTTCGTTGCCATACCGTCATGATTTGGGAAAAATCTTTGCATGTTTTTGAGTGTTTAAATCAGGTGAGCATTTCCCCTCTATTTATTTGAAGGATTGCGAGCTGGAGAGGGAGATTTTTTTTGGCTTAGGCGTCGGTCGGCGGTTTTGGACGGTCGGGAGCTGCGATCGGATTTTTGAAGCTTGAAGAACGCTTTTTGGTCCAATTAAACTGTTTCTTCTAGTTCGTTTGAGGTGGGAGCATCGATCTGGGGTGGTAGCCGGTCTAGGTATGCGAGGAAACTTGATTTTTTTTCAAAAATTTCGATCCGGGTCATGTTGTAGACCGGATTTCCGAACGGGTTGGGCGCCTGCGTCTCGGGCGAGGAAGATAGGACCTGGAAAGGGTTTGGATCCCTCCTTGGACCAAGTCAACCCAGCTAGGCCAGGTTGGCCAGCTGGGCTGCGGGCCTGCCTCCGGCCCGGCCCACAAAAAAAAAAAAAAAAAAAAAAAGGAGAAGGGGGGTTTGATCGAATCGGCCAGTGGCTTTGACCAGCTGGTTCATTGGTCAAATGGGCTCGGATTTGGGAAGTTAGACCGGTTCTGAATTCAGGGGGATGAGACCTATCAAACCAAGTGGGTTCAAGAAATTTTGGGTGATCGGTTTGAGGTGAACCAGCCGGTTTAGTGTGTTGTCCTTCGAGTGATTGGTTCACTAGTTTTTAGGTCGGTTCTTGGGGAGTTTGGACCGGTTCCTAGTTCAACATGATGAAACCTAGCTAACTATGAAGTTTGGTATTTTTGGAGGTTCGGTTCATGGTGAACCGGTCTCAGTTTGCGTACAAGTGCTTAGGATTAGGGTTTTTGGCCCGGTTTAGGGTCGGTTGAAGGCCTTCTTGGTAGGGCTAAATCAGTTGCTAGGATTTTTAGGCCTTCTAAATCTGATTTTGAGGGTTTCATGGTTATTTAAGTTGAGTTGGAGGTAGTTTCGAACCGAGCTAAGCCGGTTCGAGGGTTTTGGAGGCCAGTTCACTGTGGTTCAAGGTTGTGGAGGCTGTTACGCAGTGTTAAGGGCGGTTAAGTGATACATATCCCAACATATATAGATTAGGTATCATCTGTACTCACTAAGTTTCACGACTCATAGTTTTAATCATTCCAGATTTGTTTGACTATACTTGCCTCATTTAACGTGCCAGTGTAGGAGACAGCGACTGCGGATTTGATCGATGTACGAGCATATCTCTTTGGTATCTTTTCTATATTGTATTCTAGAGTAGCTTTCTTGTACTCTCAGACAGAATCCCGGGTGGTTTTTGGATGTTATATTATTGCACTTTGCGTATGTTTTGTATTTTCGGAGTTCGACTGGTTTTGTTGAGGCTTACTGGGGTCGGTGGATCCCAGTGCCGGTCACGGGCCCGAGGTTCAAGGCGTGACATCATCAAATATTAATCTTCATGTTAACATTTTCTAAAAGTAGTTTCAAAAAATTTTTCTTTAAAAAAAATTACTTGTAACATTCCAAACCAAGTTTGGAATACACAACCTCAATGTTTAACATTGCCTTTTATTATCTTTTATATTTCCATGCATTTCATGCATCATGTTTCATATATGCATCTTTTGAGGAAATTGCAACTTAGTAATAATAATTAGTATATACTTTTTTGAACCCTTAGGAAGTCTTGGAAGAACATTAGAAAACGTTAAGATATGGAAATTTTGAAGAAAGAGAAAAGAAAAAAAATTAGACGAGAAAAACCTAATTGAGACCATTTAACTGCAAAATTAAAAATTTTAAGAATTTAATTAAATAAAATTATGAAAAATTATGAGTACCTTAGATTAGCCTAGATTTAAATTTTAGAGGGATTAGAGAGGTTTTAGAATAATTTTCTAGGGTTAGAAATGAAATTTTACCGAAAAAGGACATAGTTGGAATTAGTGAGGAAGTTGACGGGCAAAATGGTGTTTTTGCCCAAGGCCTTTTGCTGGCCTTCCTAGGGGAGGTATAAAAGTACATTCCATTGCATTAGACACTCACATTGACAGGGTCTTATTAGAGAATTCCTGAAATTTTTAGGGCAAATTGACAAATTTTAGTGAATTTGGGGCCAAAATGTAATTAAAGCAAAGTTTGGGGGCCAAAGTGCAAATATACAAAGTATTGGTCGGTTCTGGCCCTTTATGAGCTGTTTTGTTCTGGAATTCTCGGGGCATTTCGTGGCTTTAGAGAGAGAGAAAGCAAGGGAGAAAATAGAAGCAAGGAAGAAGAAGAAAACCAAGAAAAAAGGTAAATAAATTCTAGAAAATTTTTAAAAAATTATTTTTGTGTGATTTTTCTTGAAGAATTTTATGCTATATCTCTTTTTCTTTCAATTGCTTGAGGAAATATATGAATTATGAATGAGTTTGGTTGCTGAAAGTGGGGATATGCTGGCCAAATTTCTAGAGAGAGAGTAAACCTCTCTAGTTGACAATTTTAGATGAAATTTGTGCAAACCATGTGTTGCTTTGTGTTGCTTTAAAAATCTTGTGTTTCCATGGAATTATATTGAGTTTATATACTGTTTATGAATCTGAGAATAGAGTAGGAATAGAAGAGACTCACGTGGGTTTAAGAAAAATGAGAGAAAATGGCAAGAAATTATAAAAAATCAAGTTGAACAACACAAGAAAACAGTTTCAAAATTTCAGAAAAACATTCTGCAGCAAAACCCTATGTTGGCTGATCCTTTTGACCTAGGAAAGGGCTTGGTTTTAGCTTAAACTTGATGTTAAAGAATACCTTAGGAAGTGGTGTGGCTAAATGACAAGAAATAGGAGAAGAAAATACTGAAATTTGGAATCATAAGGGGAAGAAAACCAGAATTGGTTCTGGAAGTGGGTTGCTGAAATTTCTGCAATGTGAGGGTGTATAGGCCACGAATTTGGCCACAAATTTGGTTCTAATGCAAGCTTAAAGAATGGTTAATTAGAGGGTTTAATCAATAAAGGAAGAGAAGTGAGTTAGGGAACTAAATCAATCTCAAACTCATATAAGACTTGCATATAGAGTAAGGTGTGATTGTGCAGAATTTTTCTGCAGGAAATTCCAGCATACTAATCCAATGATTTAAGGCTTTTGAGAGAGTTAATAAGACATTAGAGCAATGCCAATTAGGGATTAATTAGAGGGGAGATTAGCCTAGAGATAGGAAATTATTAGAAATCCAATTTAGTGCCCAACTAAGTGAAACATATTAAAGGATTAGGATGCTTAAGTGCAGAATTTTTCCTGCAAAGATTTTCAGCAACCAAAATGAGTTTTGGGAGGCTTATGAGGAGTCAAACAAGGTCTGAAATTAAGAATAATTAGAGGTTTAGAAATGGACAAAGGAAATTTCATAAGAAGAGGGAAGAAAATAGCTCAAATTAGCTCAAACTTTTGACAAAATCTAGTACAGAATTTTCTGAAGAAAATTTCAGCACCTAAGTGATTTTGTTTGAGACTTATAGGAGGCTAATTGAGACCTTAAACAAGGCCAATGAATGGTAGAATGTGGCCACGACAACTCTAAAAGGAAAGGAAAACAAATAGCCCAATTTAGCTATGACTTTAATTAAAATCAAGTCAAGTATAATGTAACGTATGTGTATATCCTTAAAAAGTAAAACTTAGAAATATTTAGAGCAACCTTAGGAGGGTCTATGTACCTCTAAGGTGCATGAAAGGAGTTGCAATTGAATTTAATCTAGGAAAAAAAAGGGTTAAAGCATGGTGTTGGGGGATAAAAGAAGGAAATAAAGAGCATGAAAAGAAGTAAAGTCTTTCAAGAAGAATAAAAACATAAGAAGAAGGAATAACATAAAACTTGACATTTGTATGCATTGCATCATGCATACACTGCATTTTGCTTACATAAGCATTTTCCATTTGTAGGCATAGTAGACCGAGCTGAGCTAAATCCAGATCAAGTTGACCAGGCGGGTTATCCCTAGACTATTAGCACTGTGAGTGGCATACCCTCTAAACCTAGGATTTTTATTTCAAATATAATGTTTTATGGACAAAATGACTTGTTTACTAAACCACATATTTATTTTCATACAAAAAATTGGAAACAGAATGCTTATGTTTTGATTTCAGTATATTTGAGCTTTATGATATTTTTAACATTTTGGTGCTTTGACACTCAGACTGGTATGTCGGGCAGCCATCTAGGGCAGGTGGTTGTACTACAAGTCTATGTTATGACTTTGGACCCAGGGGGGTTTCAGAAGCCAAAGAATGTGTAGTCTGGCCTGGAGTGGCGATCCATGGTGTAGGCTACACGTGATGTAGCGCCCGACATATTTTTCATGATTTTGATATTTTCATGGATTTACTGCCTCAGACATGATATTGTCAGTTGTGCCCACCCGATCAAAGTTATATTAGATGTTATGTACATATGATTATGATTCTTCTATGACCTCTCTACTTTAATTTTAATGACAATGTTATACTTTGATTGATTTATCAGAGAACTTAAATGTGAGATCATGCTTATGCTAATCAATTTATGCCTTATTTATCTATTTTCCTCTATGGATTTCATGTTACATGAAAGAATTAAAATAAATTTATATTTATTTCTACTTTAGCTTTTTATGGATAGAACAAACCTAGGGAAACTGAATTTATGTATATTATATGTACAAATCTACTATGTTTCCCCTAAATTTAGATTATATGCCATTCACTGGGAACATTTGTCCTCACTTTTCTTTATTTGCAAACCCTGCTAGATATACTTGCACTAATATTTAAGTTCACACCACCCTAATTGAAGGCTGAGCCAACAGGACTTTTTTGATGCTCAATTGTAGTAGAACTTGGTATAGCACATGAACAAGACAATTCATGAGGGAGAGTGGCCTGTATTTGATTTTATAAACTTGTAGTTGTCATGGTTAACTAATGTGTAAACTCTTTTCCTTATTGCCTTGTGTACAAATGAGCCTACCTGGAATGCAAACTATATTACTATCAATTTATAACATAGTTGATTATGTTTAGTTGCATATGCATATAAACATGCACTACTAACATGTACAACCTATTTATTTACATGAATGCTAGTTAGGGGTTACAACAGCCGTCATGCTATCGAATTTTTCTCTCAGCGGCCGATGGCTGTTGCCCCACTGTCCTGCCTACTCAGGCAAAGGAGGGGCGTGACATTACTACTGCAGAAAATTATTTCAATATTAGGAGTGTACAAAACATACTTTTGGTTTAGTTTTTGATAATTAAATTTGGTTTTTTGGTTGTTTTGGTTTTAATACTTTAAAAATCAAACCAAACCAATTTAATTATAAACTAAATCTAAAATTTCAAATTGGTTTGGTTTAATTTTAAGTTTGATTTATTATTGTTTAATAAATATTTAAATAAAATTATTTATTTAACTTTTTATTATCAAATATGTATGTATATGCACATGGACTTATGTGTGTGGATATATATGTTCATATATTCGTATATACATAAATATATAAATAACACATGTATATATATTTGTGTGCATGTGTATATATACGAACATATATATTTCATATAAATATAAAAATATGTATGTGTATGTATACGTCCACGCGCACACATAAATATATGTGTGAGTGGGTGTATGCGCACACACATATATACATGCATAAATATGTGGATACATACATTTACGTATTTATGTATATATATATATACACACACATATATAGATATAAATATATACACTTGTATATATAAGTATATATATGTACAAAAAAGCGATTATACACTTAGACACACACACACACACAAAGAAGGGATCAATTGACACTTGTGTACTTATAAAATACTTACGCTAAATCTTATATCGTTGATTTGGTCAAAATCAATGAATAAGATTAATTATAATTATACAGACACATATACACACAAAAAAAATGGATCAATTGACACTGTGTGTATTTAAAAAACACTTCACCAAATCTTATATCATTAATTTAATCAAAATCAATTGATAAGATTAATTATAATTATTTTCCACTATATTAACTATCTTTCACTATATTAATTTATAATTATCTTTCAAAGTTATAAATTAATATAATTGAAAACAGTTAATATAGTGGAAGAAAGTTATAAATTAATAAAATGAAAAACAGTAATAATTAATCTAATACATTAATTTTGACTAAATCAATGGTGTAAGATTTAATATAAGTATTTTTAAACTTATACTAGTATTAGTTGATTCACTCTCTCTCTCTCTACACACACGCACATACACACATACATACATATATATCTAAATGTGTATGTGTACACGTGTGTGCGTACATATATGTTTATATATATATGTATCTATACATTTATATATAATATAAATATAAGTATATGTATATATATATGTATATGTATATATATTAATATTTATATGAATAGATGAAATTTATGTACGTCTGCGTATGTATGTGCGTGTCTATGTGTATATATATGTATGTGTGTGTGTGTGTACACACACATACAAATATATATTTATATAAATATATGTACGTGTGTATGTGTGTGTGTATTAATATTTTTTTATAGAGAAAAAATATTTTTAAAATTTTGGTTTTTGGTTTAAAATGGTTTAGTTTAGTTTTTAGACCAAACCAAACCATAATTTTGGATTTTTTTTCAACCAAACTAAATTTTAAAAATGAATTTAGTTTGATTTAATTTGGCTAATTGGTTTGATATTGCAAACCCTAGCCAATATCCTATCCCTCAAATCATGCCTAAATTTTTTGACACTTGAAATGCCATTACATTAGCATGGCCGATGAGACTTGCTAACATATTCGTGCCATTAAAATGAAGAAAAAAATAAATCAAAATTTATAATGTTTAATTAAAAACGATAGTTAAGTAATACCTTTTAATTTTAACAAAAATACATGCAAAAAGCTACCATGCACCAACATATGTATTGAACCATATAAGAGCAACAAACAGGTCAAGAATGACTCTTACATTGGAGGATAGCACAACAGGTATTTTTCTCTTTTATACACATCAACATACTTAGAAATTCTCTTAGTTTTGTCTCATATGTATATAAGGTTTTTCTTTGTAACCTACATGTGTATATTAGTATTGTAAATGACTACCACTCTATGTATCATTCTGAGAATGTAATAGAATAATCTACTACCTTTCTTCTCTCCTTCTGTCTTCTAGTTTCTTCATCATCGTTTGTGCCTTCTATCATGGTATCAGAGCGATAAAAGCTTCCCCTCACAAGACATCTTCTGTTCTACGCTCTTCCTCCATTCTACTAATACTCCCTGCTAATCTTCTATTCTCTCCTTTTTCTGACTAATACCTTTCATGGCTTCAAATGATTTGAGCGTCCTTAGGTTGCAAGAGAAACTATATCATCATTAGGTACTCTTCCTACTTCATCTATAACACCATTGGTCAATCAATTTCCAGCTCTACCATCTCTTACTCCCTGAATATTTGGCTGGAGGAAGGCAACTTTATCATCTAGAAAAATCAATTGTTGAATGTAATATATGCAAATAGATTTGACAACTTTGTAATAGGAGAAGCTTAAAAAGCTCATGAATATTTGGATGGTGAAATGAAGGTCGAGAACTTAGAATTTCAAACTTGGAATCGCACAAATCAGCTTATAATGAGTTGGCTTTACTCTTCTGTCTCACGCAAGCCTCTTACACACATCATAGGTTTATCAACTACCATGAGATTTGGGTATCTTTTCAAAAACGATATGAATCAACCTCAACGGTTAGGATTATGGGTCTCTGATCCCAACTATTCTATCCCAAAAAGGGGGTAGCTTTGTAACGCAATACTTTGCTCAGCTAAAGATCCTCACAAATAGACTAGCTATTGTTGGAGAGCTGTGGCTTATGGAGATTAGGTAGGCTACCTTCTAGATGGTCTCCCAGTGGAGTATGATGCTGTTATAACATCTATGTACAACCGTTCAGACCAATCGAGCATGGAAGATATCCAGGGCTTACTTGCAGCATATGAAAATGCATAGAGAAAAGGATGTAAATTGAATCTATTACTTTACCCCAAGCCCATCTTAACACTTTATCTTTGTCCAAGGGTTCTTGACCACTACTGACTCACAACTTTGGCAGCGGCCAAAAGGGGTTCTTGGGTAATAGGCTCTTAGGAAGACAACCTTGGTCACTTGGGCCTAAATCAAATAGGCCAAACTTTTTTGGCCTTCTAGGCAAAGGCCCGCAGTCAAGCTTTGGACTACAGGCCCAAGAGGCCTAAGATCACGAAACCAAGTTCATTGCCAAATCTATTCCAAATCGGGCCACTTCGCGGCCAAATGCTTTTATCGGATGAATCTTGGCTATCAGGCCAATGTGCAAGCCCACTTCACTAACCTTTTCATTTGAACCCAGCCTAGAGTGCTTATGACTAGATACCTACTTTGTCTATCCAAGACAACTCCATTGCATCTAATACTTAGTCGATCTCCAGCAACTCTCAAGCCTTATTTGCTAGCGAATGGCTTGTCAATTTTGGAGCTACCTACCACATTACGCTAGCACTCGGAAATCTGTCTTCCCTATGGCTTATCAAGGTAATTCTCGAGTACTAGTTGGTAAGGGCAAGAGTATACCAATTCAGCACTTAGGATTTTAGTCTCTCACTTCTAATCCAAAACCCTTGCTCCTCAATCGACTTCTCCATTGTCCTAGTATCTCTAGAAATCTCGTTAGTGTTTCTAAAGTGTGCTCAGATAATGATGTGTCAGTTGAATTTCATTCTTCCTCTATTCTTGTCAAGGATTGAAGACCCATCTATCCTTTTAGCAAGGGACATTTGAGAAGGGCTTTACAAGCTCTAATCTCCTTCCAGTTCATCTCTGCCAGTCAACGATATCACCACTATGGTTTACCCTAATTCCTGTCCCTTAGATGTATTCTCTTTTTTTTGCTAAAACTTTCAATCAAGTCGATTTGTGGCATGCTCAACTAGGTCATCCCAGTCACGAGATGTTATCTAAGTTATCTAAAGTTTGTAAGTCTGATATTTCTACTAAGAAATTGAATGAACATTATGCTGCATGATTATAATCCAAGCATCATCACCTTCCATTTCATTTCTCTCACTATAGAGCAGCAAAACCTTTAATCTTATGCATATTGATCTCTGGGGTCCTACGCTTGTTAATGCTGCGAATGGTTTGCGATTTTTCATGCTTTTAGTAGATGACTCTTCCAAATTTGCATGGATTTATTTTCTAAAAACCAAAGAGCAAGCCTCCTCTATTTTACAATTATTTTTCAACATGGTTTGCACACAATTTTCCTCAACAATAAAAACCACAAGACCTAACTAGGGAAGGGAGTTCTGACCTACACATACTTGGCTTAACTCTATTGCCATCCACCATGAACTTTTCTATTCCTACACACCACAACAAAATGGTCGGGTGGAGTGTAAAAATCGACATGTGGCTAAGTTGTTCTCTCCTTTTTTAGCCATAGATATGTTCCTCCATCTTTCTGGCCCTATGCCTTCTCTGAAGTTGTGATAATCATCAATCACCTGCTTTCGAAAGCCTTGAACTCTCAAATTCCTTATGAACATTTCCCTTTACTTTGTATATACTAAACACAAACTGGAACCTCGAACTCAAGAATGCACTAACTAGGCCATAGTGCTCATCATAAGGGCTACATTTGTTTGGACAAAACTTCAGGTCGAGTTTACATTTCGAGGGATGTTCTCTTTAATGAACATGTTTTTCCTTACAAAACCACTCACTCTACCCTAACCACCACTCTCCCCATCTCAATCGATGGATTGTCCCTTCACATCTTCTACCATGTTCTACCCTAATTCCTCCATCTTCTTCTCTTTTTCCTATCCATAGCACTTCATCAGATTTTCCTCCCACTTCATCTTCTTAATCTTGTACCACTAATTCCTTTTCAGTCGTTCCTTCCCTCTTTTAGCAATTCCTTTCTACTTTTTCTCCTCCTCCCACTAATTTTCCTACTCTTTCTTTAGACACCATGCTGAATCTATACATTTGTTACCAATTATTACTCTTGTTTTGTCTATTGACAACGGGGATGATAGACTCGCTTATAATGTCTATCCTATGATCACACGTGCTAAGGCAAGTATACACAAGCCTAAATCCTCTCTATTATGTGCTCTAATTCTGAAAATCCTATTCCCACTAAGCCAAAAATTGTACACGAAGCCAAATAGAACAGATTATGGTTGACTGCTATGAATCAAGAGCTAGCAACCCTACACCATAACTAGACTTGGTCTTTAGTTCCTAGAGAAGAAGCTCAGAAAATAATAGGGTGCAAATCAGTTTTCAAGGTAAAATTGAAGTCTGATGGCACTCTAGAAAGATATAAAGTTAGATTAGTAGCCAAGGGTTTCAACCAAACTCATGGTATAGACTATATTGAGACATTCAACCTAGTGGTTAAACAAGCAACCATTAGAATTATCCTAGCCTTACTGTGTCTTTTGATTGGAATATAAGGTAGTTGGATGTTCATAACGCCTTCTTGAAAGGTGATCTTATAAAAACTACCAACATGTTATAGCCTCCTAGGTTTGAAGATGCAAATTATCTAAACCATGTATGCAAACTTAAGAAAGCCATCTATGGCTTAAACAAAGCCCAA
Source organism: Thlaspi arvense (assembly GCA_911865555.2). Lineage (NCBI taxonomy): Eukaryota > Viridiplantae > Streptophyta > Magnoliopsida > Brassicales > Brassicaceae > Thlaspi > Thlaspi arvense. The sequence goes on from CAJVSB020000043.1 coordinate 185,641, forward strand.
GGGCTTGGTACACTAAATTGAGATGCTCTCTCACCAACTGGGGATTTGTTAACTTCAAGGATGATGCGTCCATGTTTTTCAAATCAGTTTCTAGACACATGCTTATTGTGCTTGTATACGTTGATGACATTCTTATCACAAGGTCTAATGACATTGAAATTCAAACTGTATTGCCTCAACTAAACAATGCCTTTTCCCTAAAAAACTTGGGTAATCTCTCATATTTCTTATGCATCTTAGTTACATAAGGTAATGGTAGTTTGCACTGTTGTCAAGAGAAATACATTAAAGAACTTTTACGAAAGGCTAGCATGGCCGATTGTAAGCCAATATTCACCCAACAACTTCCAACACCAACTTGTCCCTCTATGATGGGGAGAAATTGATGGATTCTTCAAGTTATAGAAGCATGGTCGGAGCATAACAATACTGTACCATCACAACACTTGATATTAGTTTTACCGTCAACAAAATGTGTCAATTCTTACATGCTCCCACTACTATACAATTGCAAGCTGTTAAAAGGATTCTAAGATATCTTAAGGGTACACTCAACTTTGGGCTCACTCTTACTGTCACACCCCATCCTATTCACTAGGTGAGAGATGACAGTTGGGACAACAACTAATATACCACTGTACCAACAATACAATAGTATGCTACCTACTATAACCCCTATATTATTTATTTCAAGTAAGCCCATATAACCTATATGATATATTACACCTTAAAAACCAAATAATATTCATAGCTAACCATATAATCTAGTCATGCCCAATAAATAAAATATAATCCATTGTCACCATATAATCATCTTATACCTTGACACGTTCCCAATAGTACAAATGTAAACCATTCATCAACTTCCACATTACCACAAATATCTACCCTTTGACATCAATCACATGAATGCCTGTGCTAGCCCAACCTCCGCTAAATGCATGAGAAGCTGATGCAAATGCTACTGTTACAGGCTAGGTTCTCTTGGAATCTGCATGGGAAAAATGGAGGAGTGAGACATATGTATTAGTAAATGGCACACAACTTAATCTTAGTGAAAATAGTCAGTTTTGATACTATAGTGTCTACGAAAATTCTCAAGCAATACATAGCAGATGAATCATTATCAAGAAAATCAAATCTGTGTAGTAATATCGACCATAACATAATCAATACATTCCGAGGGCATAAGATAATGATAAAAAGCATCTGGTAATTATAGAAAGCATAAGAAATCCTCAAGGATCATAGTGCATAATCATGTGTGTGGCCTGGTCAGTGTGCACAACAGAATATGGTGCATCTAGGGGTAGTAAAACATAAAGCCATAAAAATCAATAAACCGTGTCAAACATTATTACACTACATAGCTTGTATCGAAGGTTGTCGTCATTCTTTGGCCAAACTAACATAGTCTATGGCCTTTAGGATCCCTTAGTAGATCTAAATTCGTATTATATAACATTTAACATCATAGCATCATGCATGTAGAACTACAACTTGCCTCAGGTGGTTGTCCGACATTCTTACTTTGGTGCCAAAGCACAAAACATCATGAAAACCATCAAACCAAGCATATAATAGAAATCAGAACATAACTCACTATTTCCCTTTTCTTAATATCAGCATACAAGTGATTTTAGAAAAAAATTATCATTGGTTATAAAACAAATTTGGAAAAATAACTAAGATTAGGAAGATGCCACACATCTAGTATGTAGTTCGATATTTGGCCCCTGAAAGTTGACCAAATATTTTCTTAGATTTGTTTCTCCTTTTCCTATAAGTTAACCATAGATAGATATAAGTTAAATACTCTAAATATCAAATGAAAATGCATGTCAAAAAATCTAGAAAACCTAATTATTATTTTCCTAGTCTATTATCCTTGGGTGTTCACTTAATCTTCATTTCTTATGATTAGCTTTTATCCCTTCCTATGGTTTAGCTACCCTTGATATTATACCTTGATATTCTCTTAAAATTTCATAAAACCTTAAAGGAATATGAAATAATTCATAGAAGATGCACCCTTAATCTAATTCTAAACTTATCTTAAATGTTTTTTCTTAGAGTTTCAGTTCTTCCTATTATTCTAGCATGCTTCTAAAGTTAAAAATGGCATATAACTCCTAAATGTAATAAAGCATGGAAGAATTATACATAATCTATGAAAAATATACATAAACTTCTATTATACATATTGTAAGAAAAATATGCATAAACTTTCATAAACCACAAGCTTTTATGTTTTATTTATCGTTCTTCCTTCCTTTGTCTTCTTCTCTTCCTCTTCTACATCCTCTTTCTCCCCTTTCTATTCTCTCTCCCTTTGCTGCCCTATGCTACAATTGAAGGCCTACAAGGGGTATTTATAGACCCCTTAGGTCAGTGGAAGTGGGCCCCACATGCCTATCAAATTACTTTTCTGCCCCCTCCTTCTTATCATTACTTTTCTTGCACTATTTGTAGTAAAATGCCAATATCTGAACATACAAAACTCAGAATGACCTAATTAAAAAAAGGTTTTTAAGTTAACTTAATGGGCTATAATTTTTATGTTTTGGACTTGGTCTGATTCTACATGTAGAAGGCTCAAAATTGGCTCGAAATTTGGGCTATCAACATAAAAACTCTCATTGGATCTTTGTTTGGTTTTTAGGCTATAACTTTAGTTCCACAACTCAGATCAATAACATTCATGATGGGTTGTAAAGCTATTTCAAGATCTCACAACTTTGCTATTTTGACCTACACCTAATTTTTACCAAAGAGAGGCCAAATCTAGCCTCACAATGAGTCAAAGTTATCACCTATCTATAGTCGATATCTTTGGGCTTGTTTCAGAGAAATGCTTATAACTTGAGCTAGAGTGATCATATTGGATTGATTCTAAGACCTGTGATTTGCTAACTTGAAGATCCAAAATTTTCATGTCTTGACCTTAGCCTAATTTAGATTGGAGATTGCCTAAAATTGCTTGGAAATAGGGTTACAAACTTCAAACCAAACTTTAAGGATTCCTATGGCAGTAGGATGCCTACATAAGCCTATTATATTTCATTCGTCTCATATCTAATTTCCCTCATCTAGCCCTTTAGTTATCTTCCCGTAATGATGGATGATAGTTTACAACCCAAGTTTAGTTTGGGATGTTACAATTCCTCCCTCTTAAAAAAGCTTTCATCATCAAAATTCAGTTACCTAAAGGCTCTCACATAGATAGTCTTTTTTCTTTTAATGTCCAATTATATTTACTTAAATCCATAGTTTCCCAAACTTATTCTCCTAATTCTTACTTCTAGATCATCTATAGACTAATGCCACTTGTGCTAGTTCAACTGTCTAACTTTTTGAAAACCAAAAGAGACTTTCTAATCAAGTAATCGAACCCAAAAGAGCTTCAAATTCCTCACCTTATATTAGTCTCAGATAGTCCATTCATAGAATCCCCAAAATAAATTTTGACTAACCAATTCATTCAAAATTTCCAATCATTTTGTTCCTAACTTAGCTTAAGTGGCTTATTCCAAAAATCTTAAGCCATCCTAGAAGTCTCCCTATCTAGCTTTTTGTATTCCCAGTATCCTCCATTGATTATATAAAGTGACTGTCTCTATGTCTCGTTCAAATTACTATTCACTATATCTTCAGTGAATTAAATCTCTTTCCTAACTAAATCTTTGATCCCTCGGCAAACCTTCCTTTCGAACCTACCCTTTCTGAAAATTTCTCAAGCTCAAGTGTATGCAATTATTCCACAAAACATATTGTTTTAAGTCACACCTATAATATTCTTTCACTAGCTCTACTTGCCCTTGTCTATGCATAAATGTCTCAAATCTTCATCCCTACTCATTTACTCTACCTTGAATTCCATTGACTACAATTTGTGTTTTTATTTGCACCTAATTTTAAGTCTTTAATTTCAAATTTTCGAATTCAAGTTCACCTCCTTCCAATTTGTCAAATCTCATAGCAACAGTTAACCTTTCCTATGATAAATATAAACTATCTTAAGTTGTTTCCTCAAGTTTTATTCTGCAAGTCTTCATAATATTCCTTTCTTTTATCACCAAAAAATTTTGCTTCTCCCTTTTTGTTAGAGCTATCCTTGTTTTTGCTCTAAGCCAATAATATTATTAATTCTCTAATCCTCCAGATTTATTACTAAATTAAATTCAAGATCCATTGCTTGAAAATTTAAGTACTCTTAAGCTTGTTATTCAAGTCTCTCCAACTGTTGCATAAGTCATATATCCTCTAATTTATGCTCAAAACATTCCTTCACATCTCTTAAATTCTTAACTATCCATCAATATTTCTAAACTATAGCCCCTCATTTCATTTCTTATCCTTATGCTTAATACCGAAGGTTTTTTCTTTATTTTCCTAGGACCATCTCTTCATTTATACTAGATTAGTAATACTATTAACTCTTTAATCCTCTAGTCAATCGATTAACTCCCAATCCTTATTTTAATTTTGCCTTAAGCAATAAGCTATCTATTAATGAAATTATAATTACTCTAAGGGTTGCTCAAAATAAGTTTTAACTGACTAAGCCTCTTTTTTTTTATTTTAACAGAACCATGAATCACTTTATCCTAAGTTCACCTCTAGCAGTCTATTTAAGAAATTTCAAATCATCTCAAGTTCCCAAAATAACTTTGCATCCCTAACAATCATACTTAATAATTCAAATGTTCCTAAAATGCTCCAAGTTCTAGTCAATCGAATAAACACATATCTTTAAATCACTTTCAAATTATTTTAGCACTATTTTACTTACCATGCAGAATCGTATCTCTCAAGCCCTTAATCTGCCTAATAAGTTGTTTCTAGTCTTTTATTCCTTTGATCTAACCTAAATTTCCTAACAATCTTTGATGGTAAATTATTTGTTTATTTATGCACTCTAAAATTTAATTCTTCCAATATCAATCATGCCATTGAAAGTTACTATATAAAGTCATCTCTAACTCCAAAATATCTGGTTTCCAGTCTAGCTTGCATTTACTAACTTTGCTAAAATCTCACCAATTTAAGTCCTAGTTTCCTGTTATGTTGCCTTAATTGCCAGATAATATAAATTCTTAAAGTTTATACCAAGAATGAATTTGTAATTTTTGTACTTTAGTTTCTCCTCACCAAGCAAATATATCCGAATAGATTTAAGTATTTTCGAACTATTAACTTACAATCATTCCTCTAAAATCATTCTAACATATTCCCACTTACTATAAAATATCATTTTTATCCCTTAAAACTATTTTCCCACTACTAATGTCTTAGTAATATTATTAGATCTTACCTATAATCCTCTAGCCTTTGTGTTTCATCTCGCTAACCTGTATACCAAAGAACAACATACAATTATAGAATGTTACCAATATATAACTGATTTAATATCTAAAACTCCCAGTCCCAATTACCTCAAAGAATCTATATAATTCCTAATCATCTTAAAATCTCCCAAACAAGTTTTGTACTACCAAGAATCATTTCTTAGTGCTCTAAATGTCTTTAAAACCTTCCATCTCAATTCTGCCCAATTATTACATAAAGCACATATTTCTAAATTATGCTTAAGACATATTTTTATTATTTCTACTATTTCAGCCGTAAGGTCATACTCCTTAAGCCTTCAACTATCCACCAATATTCTTCGAGTTTTACTAACTTCCCTTTTGGATACAAACTTGCAGTCCAACTCATATGTGTCCCACTCATGATCATTTATTAATTCATTGACCAAAGTCTCTTAACTTGCCATTATCCGAGAACCCCATCAGATTCGAACTTTGTAATCTTCATACCTTACGTTTTGCATCAACCGTTAATTATCCACAGAATAAACAAAATATCCTCAAGCTATTTCTCACATTATACCCCTTAACCCTGTATAATATTTCCCTATTTATCACCAAAGTTTTTTCTCTACTTCCCAAAAACCATTTCTTTCTCTATGATGAATCAATAATACAAGCAACCCTTTAATCTTTCTAGATTTCTTACTCTGTCAAATACCTCTTTATAGATCTAGCTATCATATTCATAAATCTTAAAAGTCAGGGAATAAACAATTATACTAAAGTTTCCTATATTATACATGATGTCATAGAAATGCAATATTTCTTCCTCTCTATGTATAGTTGGCATGGCACTGAATGCTTCCTAGGAGGTTAGCCAGATCTCCTTTCTCTCAAATACCTACCTTTTCCTTTCCTATTATGCGACATGTTCCTTCCATAATTTCACTCAAACTAGAATGTAATTACATAGGCATCTACCATGCATGAACCTATACCTTGAACATTCTGTAAACTTTGGCACAAATGCCTTTGAAACGTAGGCTTTGATACCACTTTAACTATCACATCCCCTCTTGCTCACTAGTTGAGGGATGACAAACCGAGGTAGCAACTAACATACTACTATACCAGTAACACAGTGCCATGTTACTTACTGTAACCCCTGTCAAATTTGTCTCAAGTAAGCCCATATAACCTCTATGATATATTACACTTCCAAGACCAAGTAATATTCATAGGTTACCATATAATCTAGTCATGCCCTATGAATAAAATATAATCCATTGTCACTGTATAATCATCTAAGACCTTGACACGTTCCCAATAGTACAAATGTAAACCATTTATCAGCTATTTATGTTACCACAAATATCTACCCTATGACATCAATCACATGAATGCTTGTGCTAGCCCAACCTCCACTAAATGCATGAGATGCTGATGTAGATGCTATTGTTATAGGCTAGGTTCTCTTGAAATCTACATGTGAAAAATGGAAAAGCAAGACATGTGTCCCAATGAATGGCACAAAACTAATCTCAATGGAAATAGTCAGGTTTTGATACTACAGTGTCTACAAACACTTTTTCATAAAATTCTCGAACAATACATAGCAGATGAATCAATATCAAGAAAATCAAATCTGTTTAACAATATCAACCATAACATAAGCAATACATTTTGAGGGCATTAGATAATCATAGAAAGCATAACAAAATCCTCCAAGTTCATAGTGCATAATCATGTGTATGGTCTGGTCGATATACACAACTGAATATGGTGCATCTGAGAGCAGTAAAAGATAAAAGCCATGAAAATCAATAAACCATGTCAGGCACTACTGCCTTGTGTAGCCTATATCGAGGGTTGTCACCGTTCCTTGGCCAACTAACACAATTTACGGCCTCTAGGATCTCCTACTAGATCCAAATCCATATCATATAACATGTAACATCATAGCATCATGCATATAAAACTACCACCTGCCCCGGGTGGTTGCCCGACATTTTACTTTGGTGCCGAAGCACAAAACAACATGAAAACCATCAAACCAAGCGTATAACAGAAATAAGAACATAGCTGAATTGTTTTCCTTTTCTTAATACAACATACAAGTGATTTTAGAAATAATTACTATTGGTTATAAAAACACATTTGGAAAAATAACTAAGATTAGGAAGATGCCACTCACCTAGTATATAGTTTGCTATTTGGCCCTGAAAGTTGACCAAATAGTTTCTTAGATTTATTTCTCCTTTCCTATAAGTTAACCGTATACAAATACAAGTTACATACTCTAAATATGAAATGAAAATGCATGTTGAAAGATCTAGATAACCTAATTATTATTTTTCTCTTCTATTACCCTTGGGTGTTGGCATAATCTTCATTTCCTAGGCTTAGCTTTCATTCCTTCCTATGGTTTGGTTACCCTAGATATTGTACCCTAATCTTCCCTTAAAACTTCATAAAACCTTAAAGGAATATGAAACAATTCATGAAGATGCAACCTTAAGCTAATTCTGACCTTATCTTGAAGTTTTAATCTTAAACGTTTATCTTAGAGTTTTAGTTCTTCCTATTATTTTAGCATGCTTCTAAAGTTAAAAATGGCATACAACACCTGCATGTAATAAAGCATGGAAGGATTATACATAATCTATGAAAATATAAATAAATTTCTACTATACATATTGTATGAAAAATATACATAACTTTCATAAATTAAAAAATTTTTATGTTTTACTTATCTTTCTTCCTTCCTTTCTATTCTTCTTTTCCTCTTTCTCCCTTTTCTCTTCCCTCTCCCTAGGCTGCCCTATGCTACAATTGGAGGCCCCCAAGGGTATTTATAGACCCCTTAGGTCAGTGGAAGTGGGCCCCACACACTTTTCAAGTTACCTTTATACACCCTCCTTCTTCCCATTACTTTCCTTGCGCTATCTATAGTAAAATATCAATATCTAAAACTACAAAACTCGAAATGACTTAATTCAAAAAGGGTTTTAAGGCTAACCTAATGAGCTATAATTTTTATATTTGGACTTGGCCTGATTCTACTTGTAGAAGGCTCAAAACTGGCCCGAAATTGGGTCTATTAACATATAAACTCTCATTGGACCTTTGTTTAGTTTTTGGGCTATAACTTGAGCTACACAACTCAGATCAACATCGTTCCAATTTTGTTGTAAAGCTATTTCAAGGGCTCAAAACTTTGCTATTTTAACCTACACCTAAGTTTTACCAAAGAGAGGCCGAATCCAGCCCAACATTGAGTCAAAGTTATCACCTATCCTAAAGTCAACAACTTTGGGCATGTTCTAGTGAAATGCTTATAACTTGAGCTAGAGTGATTAGATTGCATTGATTCCAAAACCTGTGATTTGCTAACTTGAAGGTCCAAAATTTTCATGTTTTGAATCCAACCTAATTTAGATTAGAAACCACCTAAAATTGGCCAAGCAGGGGATCACAAACTCTAAACTAGACTTGAAGGATTCCTATTGCAGTAGGATGCCTACATAATGCTTATTATATTTACTATTCGTCTCTTATCTAATTTTTCCTGGCTAGCCCCCTATTTATCTTCCCGTTATGATGAATGTTAGTTTACAACCCAAGTTCAGTTTGGGATGTTACACTTACACTTGACAATTCTTTAGGCATCACTAGGTATGTTGACTTGGATTAGACTGGATGCCCCTGATGATAGAAGAAGCACTAGTGGATTTTGTATTTTCTTAGGTTCCAACCTCATATCATTGTCCTCTAGCAAACAAAAGGTAGTCTCTAAATTGAGTACCGAGGCAAAATATAGGGTTGTAGCACATGCTACATTTGAGATTATGTGGATTGAATCCATCCTAAAAGAGCTGCAAATTGAGTATAAGGGAACTCCTCTGACTTTTTATGACAAAAAAAGTGCAATATACCTTACAGATAACCCTGTCTTTCATGCTCGTGCCAAACATGTCGAATATGACTACCATTTTGTTCAAGACAAGATAGCAAATAGAACACTACAAGTTTAGCATATTCTCTCCTATGATCAAGTTGCATATTCACTCACCAAACCTCTCCCTACTCAAAAGTATCTTCATCATAGAACCAAGTTTTCAATGCTAAATAGCCCTGCAAGCTTGTTCAACTGCTGGATGGTTTGCAATTGCAAGTTCAAGTAGATAACTGCCAGTTCACTTGTTCAAGTAAGTAACCTGTGACAATCCAAACCAAGTTTGGCTTGTATAATATCATTCATGCATCATTACGTATTTATACATATCACCTCATGCATTGCATGTTTTAATAAATTTAAATCTAATGGAAATTACTTTAAATCTTTCTTGTCCACAACCCTAGGTGGAGAGGCTAGAACCTTAAGAGATCTTAGGAGGGATTAAGGTAAGGAAACAATAGAATAGAGTAGTGAAAGAAATTAAGGAGATAGAAACCAAAGATATGGAAGATAACCTAGAATTGGAAAATAAAAGGATGGAATTTAAAGAAATAGAATTAATAACCTTAATTTGTAAATAAACCTTATTTGAGCTCTTATTTGGAACGTATAAGAGAGAGATTAAATAGGTATTTTAGGGGACAATTATGGGATTCAAGAAATTGTTGAAGGATAGAATAGGAAATAGAGAGAATTGTCTCAAGGGATGCAGAAGGAAGTGGAAAGTTTAACGAATGGGTAAATTTATAACTACACAATCTAAAGCTTTTGGCGTACATTCTCATTATGCATTTAGGACATTTTACTCACATATGCATGTGTCCCAACTATAGGGGAGGAAAGTTAAGCCAAGCTAGACCCTGAGCAAATAGCTCCAAGAGCACACAGCCTAGATTTTCTACGCACTGTGAGTGACATGTCCCTAATCTTAGTATTCTTCCTAAACCATGTTTTATATTAAATGAAACATATTTTGACACACTCCTATGTTTATACTAAGAAAAAGGGGAAACAATTCAATTATTTTTTGATTTCCAACATATGCTTTGATGTTGGGCTTTCATGATGTTTTAGTGCTTTGGTATCTAGATTAGAATGTCAAGCAACCATTTAGGGCAAATGGCAATTCTACTTGCATTAAACAATATACGTGACAATAGCCCTAGTAAGTGCCGAGATGCCAAAGACTGTGTTAATTTGGTGGGAAAGTGACAAAACACAATACAAATTATAAGTGTAGTAGCACCCAATATATTTTGTCCTATTGAGGGCCCAATTTATATTTTATGATTTTACCGTAGACATCTTCAATGTGCACATTTGACCAGAGTTATATATGTATATGTGAATGTTGAGCAAATTATTCTTCATGATTTTTCTGATGATTTCTGCTTTGTGCTATTTCATGGATTTCAACACTACAGTATAATGGAAAATATTATGAATCTCTTTTATGTCGTTTCTGTTTTATTCTCCACATGGAAGTTTTTTGTGAAACCTAATTATTTTTATTATGAATATAAAACCTGACTATTTCTACTAAGATTTGTCTATTCACTAGGATAATAATCTCAGCCTTTTCCCTTACTACAGATACTAAGAGACCTAGCTAAGATTTAAGTACTTATTCTACTTACATCAGTTATTGCACATCATAGTATCAGGTTGGGCCAGTCTCCAAGATTTTGTTGTTTTGTATTCATTTTAGTTTTAAAAGAGGTTGAGAGGGTTTGTAGTGTACACTCATAGATGTATAACTATGCTACATCACTACTAGTTGAGATAGTGTATAGTTATGCTACATTCATTGTGGGGTGGTCATTAGATATTCATGGGATATACATATTGTGGGTACATATTTTATGATGATTACTGTATGGGTTCTCAAGCTTAAATTTGATGATCACAAGGTTGCAATATTTTATACTAGTGTGTTGAATGAATATTATGAGATTTATGATGATATATTATATAAGCTAAACAAATACTCAAACACAAGTTAAATTTAAGCTAGTTATGATAGGGGTTGTAGTGGTCGACATGCTACCAAACTTCTAGCCAAGAAAGTGTTGGTCACTACTTCACTGTCGTGCCTCGCTCAGTTAGTAGGGATGAGGTGTGATAGTTTAAGTGGTTTCAAAGTATAGATTTAGGAAGTATTAGGGCCTAGGATTGGAGAATGTTAGAAGTCTAGGCTCATGCACTAGCATCTGTATAAGTATTTGTATTCTAACTATATGACTTATGATTATTGTAGGAAATATGGTGGATACTCATCAAGGTCGAGGTAGAGGCAAGGGTAGACCATGTAGGGAGCATAGATCTGGCCCGCCTAATAGAGAGACTATCAATCGTGCGTCCTTAGTGCCTTACATGTGCAAGGTATTACTCTCAAGGTTTCATATTTATTTTGATAATGACAAAACAAATTAAATTATTATATGTCTATATTTATTTAATAGACAATATGGACAAATTATAATATTAAGTTTATTATTTAACTACATACACTATATTGCTAGATTGTGAAGCTGTCAAATTAGACATGTGTGTAGTAAATTGATTATATCCTACTATAGAAAAGTCAAAAAATAATAAAGCTAATTTTATATGAAACTATACTCAAATATCTTTATTTTGATGTATAATTTATCCTATATGTTATTTTATATTAAAGCAGTTTATTATATTAATCTCACATATTATTTTCTGAAAAAGTCATTTTTGAAATCTGTATGATATTAGTTTTAATTAGAAAAATATAATTTATGATACAAATAAAATTCTAAATTAATTTTTTTTAAAGTAGACGTGCTGAGCTTTAAATGTATACATTATATGCACATTTTACACTTATAGATTGATAGATATAATTTTTTTTAAATGGGTCATTCTACTGAGTTACACTATCAGCAGACAAAATGAGTATACTACAGTGTTTTTATCACATCTTAAAATATAAAATTCAAATTTGCACGAATCCAATTTTGAATGAAAGTAGATGTTATAATCCTTTCAAAAATATATCATTTGTTATTTTTGAATACAAATTCAAACTTTTAGACAATTTTAAACTTGGTCAACAACTTTTGACAAAAGCAAATTTTACAGTCTAATATGTCGTTAAACTTTTGATCATTTCTCTCAAACGGTGCATGATAATTCAATAATTCTTTTTGCATTTGAAAATAGACTCATTGAGGAGTATTCAAGAATTTTTTAAAGAAGTTTTGAACATTCGGAGCCATTTTACTTGAATTTTTGAAACAAGTCAATGTGTAGTTATTGTTAACAAATGATTTTATCTTCCACAAAGGACAACGTCTCTTTGGTATTTTTGCCTATAAAAGGAGCATGGATTGAAGAGAGAAGTATACAACAACAAGCTCTCAAAAGTTTTCTCAATCTTTCTCTAATTCTTTATGCTATATTATTTATTACTAAATCAAATAGTGTATAGAGGAAATTGTTTTATTCTTGAGAGTGCCTCTTTGAAGTGAGATCATTTTTGTACATGAGTGGTAGCTAATTCTACTAAGAGGAATTGCTACATTTCTACTTCATCTTCATTGCTACTTGTATTGGTGTTTGAAGCCCACCGAATCAAAGGCTTTGTAATCAGGATTTCTTGCCTCTGCCAAGTGCAAGGGACTTTGTTTGCACTCGGGATTTCTTGCCTCTGTCAAATGCAAGAGACTTAGTGGAACCTCGGCCGGTTGGAGCTCGAGAGAGTGGACATAGACTTGGGTAGCAAGTCGAACTATTATAAAAGAATTTACATCTCTTATCTCTACTCTCTTTACTTTACTTAAAATTGTTTTATATTTATTATTTGGTGAATTGTATAAGTTTATTTGATTCAATATTTTTATTATTATTTTTTAATTTTCACACTTTTAGCTTTCGCGATAAAAACTCAATTCACCTTCCCTCTTAGGTTACCTTTTGGGACAACAATTAGTATTAGAGCAAGACTATATATATTGGCCTTAAAAAGTTTTTAGAGTAAAATCATAAATTATAGCAACCATTGGTACACATGGGGTTATGGAGGGTCAATCTATTACAATACCACCTTTTTTTAATGGTAGTAATTATGGTTATTGAAAAATTAAAATGACCATTTATCTTCAACAAATGGATTATGAGATTTGGTATATTATTAAAGAAGGATATAAATCTCTCATGATAGTTAAAGAGAATGAACTTATTGTTAAAGAGAAGAAAGATTGGGATGAAAATGATAAAAGAAATTTTATAACTAATGCAAAAACAATGAATACATTATTTTGTACTCTAGATATAAATAAATTTAATAGAGTCTCTACGTGTAAAATGGCACAAAATATTTGGAGAACTCTTGAAATAACACATGAAGGTACAAGTAGAGTTAAATACACAAAACTCAATATGCTTAAACATGGGTATGAACTCTTTATATGAAACCAAGTGAATAGATTAAAGATATGTATACTCATTTTACCAATATTATTAATGGTATGATTTTTCTTGGTGAAAGCTTTAATGATGAAATTGTTGTGAAGAAAATTCTTCAAATTCTACAAAAGAGTTGGGCTCCAAAGGTGACAGCAATACAAGAAGCAAAAGATCTTTCAAAAATTTCAATTAAAGAGCTTCTAGGATCACTAATGACCTACGAAATGACTCAAAGAAATAAGGAAGAAAAAGAACCAAAAATAGGAAGGAGTATTGCTCTAAAGTCTACCATGAAAGAAAACTCTAATGATAGTGAAGTAGAAAGTGATGATGAAATTGCATATCTTGCAAAAAGAGTCACTAAGTTACTCAAAAAGAAGAAATTTGAAAAGAGACAAAGGAGAGGTGATCAAAAAGAACATTTTTTCAAGAAAAATATTATATGTTATGAATGCATGAAACGTGGACATATAAAATCGGATTGTCCATTTCTAAAGAAGAAGAAGAAAGAAAAAGAAGCCATGAAAGCCACCACTTAGGATATGAGTGATGAAAGTGATTCGGTGGAAGAATCAAGTGGAAGTGACATTGCTAACTTATGTCTTATGGCAACTAGAGAAAGTGATAATGAGGTAAGCTCATCTTCTTCTACTTCTAGCATTTCTAATTTATCTTATGATGAGTTATTGTATGCATGTGATGAATTACAAAATGAATTAACAAATCTTGGAAAGAAATATAAAGACTTGAAAAAGAAGTTTTCAAATATTTCTAATGAAAATGCTAGTTTGAAAAATGAAAATGATAATTTGAAAACTCAACTTACTTCTACATTTAAGAATGAAACAAATGATATATTGAGAAAAAGAGTTGAAGAGCTTACAAATACTTTATCTAAATTTACTCAAGGAAAGGAAAATTTAGATGAATTACTTGCTACTCAAAGATATGGTTTTAATAAAACCAGATTAGGTTACAAGGCTTGTCAAGGACAAAAGTTTTACAAAAATTATTTTGCAAAAAGTTCTCATCAAGGTAGTCCATTTATTACATGTTATTATTGTGATGAAAAGGGACATTATGCATATGATTGTTCATTAAAAAGAAAATTGTTAGTTGAACCTAAAAATATTTTAGTTCCAAATGATTATAAATGGAAAGGAAAATGTAACATTACATCCATTTAGGTTCCTAAGGGAACATATACTAACTTTGTTGGACCCAAGAAAGTTTGGGTACCAAAAATCAAAACCTAATTTAGTTTTGTAGGAGATTTGTATGAAGAGCACCACAAAAAGAATAGGTGGTTTTTGAATAGTGGATGCTCAAGACATATGACGGAAGATTACACAAACTTTAATTCTATTTCAAAAATAGATGGAGGGTGTGTGACTTTTAGAGACAATACAAAAGGCAAAATTATTAGCATTGGAGAAATTGATAACCCTAACTCTTTCATTATTGATAATGTTTTGTTTGTTGATGGCTTAAAACATAATTTGCTTAGTATTAGTCAATTATGTGATAAAGGTTATAAAATTATTTTTCAAGATAATGCTTGCAAGGTTTTTAATAAGAATAATATCCTAGTATTTATTGCCTTAAGAGATGAAAATGTATATACTATTGATTTTGATAATTTGGTTAAACAAAATGTGAAATGTTTGAGTGCATTATATTATGATTCTTGGCTATGGCATAGAAGGTTAGGTCATTATAGTATGGATATAATTTCTAAACTTTCAAGAAAACAACTACTCATTGACTTACCTAAACTCAAATTTGATAAAAATAAAATTTGTACTCCTTGTCAACTGGGAAAACAAAGAAAAACTTCTTTTAAATTATAAATATAGTTTCTACATCTAGACCTTTACAACTCTTACATTTAGATTTATTTGGACCTTCTCAAATTGCTAGTCTTTGTGGAAACTCTATACTTTTGTAATTGTTGATGATTTTTCAAAATTTACTTGGGTATTATTTTTGACTCACAAGAATGAAGCATGTTCTCAATGTGTAAAATTTTGTAAAAGAGTTCAAAATGAGAAAGGTTATATGATTTCAAAAATTAAGAGTGATGATCAGAGAATTTGAAAATAATGAATTTGAAAATCTTTGTAATGTTTATGGATACGAGCATAATTTTTCTACACCTAGAATCCCACAATAAAATGGAGTTGTTGAAAGAAAAAATAGAACTTTACAAGAAATAGTTCGAACTATACTTAATGAATACAAGCTACCTAAATATTTTTGGGCCAAAGCGGTTAATACGGCTTGTTATATTTTAAATCGAGTTCATTATTAGACCAATTCTTAAAAAAACTCCTTTTGAACTTTGGTTTGATAGAAAACCTAAGATTGGTTATTTTAAAGTGTTTGGATGTAAATGTTTTATTTTAAACACTAAAGATAATCTTGATAAATTTGATGTAAAATCGGATGAAAGTATATTTTTAGGTTATTCTATTACTAGTAAGGCTTATAGAGTTTTTAATAAAATAACTAATGTAGTTGAAGAATCTATGCATGTTACATTTGATAAAATTGATTCATTTTTGCATAAAATCATAAATGATGATGTTGAGGATGATTTAGTTAATTTAAATATTAATGATAAAGAAAAAAAAATTGAAAATCCCCCTAGTATAGAAAACTTTGATGAAACTCCACATAGTGATTTGCTAGAAGTTTGAAAGTATAAATCTAGTCACCCTATAGAACCAATTATTGGTAATCCTAGTGATTGTAGAAAGACTAGAAATCAATTAAAAAATATTTGTGAACACTTGTCTTTTATTTCTCAAATTGAGCCCAAAACTATTAATGATGCTATTAATGATGAAAATTGGTTTTAGCTATGCAAAAAGAATTAAATCAATTTGAAAGAAATAAAGTTTGGAAATTAGTGCCTAGACCGAGTGATCACACAGTTATTGGAACCAAATGGGTGTTTAGAAATAAACTTAATGAATCCGGTAATATAATTAGAAATAACACAAGACTTGTAGCTCAAGGTTTCAATCAAGAAGAAGGAATAGATTATGGAGAGACTTTTGCTCCCGTAGCTACACTTTAAGCTGTTAGAATATTACTTGTATTTGCATCTCATATGAATTTCAAACTATTTCAAATGGATGTTAAAGTGCCTTTCTAAATGATTTTATTGTTGAAGAGATTTATGTTGAACAACCACCGGGTTTTGAAAATGAGAAATATGTTGATCATGTTTACAAACTTTCAAAAACTTTATATGGTTTGAAATAAGCTTCTACACCATGTTATGAAAGGCTTTCAAAATTTTTGAAATCTGTACGATATTAGTTTTAATTAGAAAAATATAATTTATGATATAAATAAAATTCTGAATTAATTTTATTTGTAAAATAGACATGCTGAGCTTTAAATTCATATATTATATGCACATTTTACACTTATAGTTTGATAGATATGATTTTTAAAATGAGTCATTCTATTGAGTTACACTGTCAGCAGACAAAATGAGTATAATACAGTATTTTTATCATATCTTAAAATATAAAATTCAAATTTGCACGAATCCAATTTTGAATGAAATTAGACGTTATAATCTTTTTAAAAATATATCATTTGTTATTTTGAATACAAATTCAAACTTTTAGACAATTTTAAACTTGGTCAGCAACTTTTGACAAAAGCAATTTACAGTCTGATATGTCGTTAAACTTTTGATCATTTCTCTCAAACGGTGCATGATAATTTAATAATTATTTTTGCATTTGAAAATAGACTCATTGAGGAGTATTCATGAATTTTTTAAGAAGTTTTGAACATTCGAAGCCATTTTATTTGAAGTTTTGAAACGAGCTAACGTACAGTTACTATTGACAAATGATTTTGTCTTCCACAAAGGACAACGTCTCTTTGGTATTTTTGCCTATAAAAGGAGCATGGATTGAAGAGAGAAGTATGCAACAACAAGCTCTTAAAAGCCTTCTCAATCTCTCTCTAATTCTTTCTGTTATATTATTTATTACTATATCAAAAAATGCATAGAAGAAATTGTTTTATTCTTGAGAGTGCCTCTTTGAAGTGAGAACATTTTTGTACATGAGTGGTAGCTAATCCTACTTAAGAGGAATTACTACACATTTCTACTTCATCTTCATTGCTACTTATATTGGTGTTTGAAACCCACTGAATCAAAGGTTTTGTAATTGAAATTTCTTTACCTCTGCCAAGTGCAAGGGACTTTGTTTGTACTCAGGATTTCTTGCCTCTGTCAAGTGCAAGAGACTTAGTGGAATCTCGGCCGGTTGGAGCTCAAAAGAGTGGACGTAGACTTGGGTAGTAAGTCGAACAACTATAAAGAGTTTGCATCTCTTATCCCTATTCTCTTTACTTTACTTAAAATTGTTTTATATTTATTATTAGGTGAATTGTATAAGTTTATTTGATTCAATATTTTTTTATTGTTTTTTAATTTTTCACACTCTTAGTTTCCGCAATGAAAACCCAATTCATCCCCCCTCTTGGGTTGCCTTTTGGGACAACACAAGGTAGCCCACTTCATGATCTACCCCCTTAGCAGACTCCTACACCACTAGTCACCTTCAGACCTGCAGTTGTTCCAATACCACCTACTGCAGCAATACTCCCAATTACCCTAGTGCCACTAGTTACCATAGTTTCACCTGATATGGTGGCAATGATAACCTAAGCTATGGGGGCAACCATGGCATCTAGTTTTGTTGCCCGAGGACTAGACCTAAGGAGGAAAAGATCATAAATAAAGCTATAAGCTCAAGGCTACAAAGTTCTACAATAACACAGTTCCTCTTCAGGCCGAGAAATGGGTCCAGAATACAAAGAGGATTTTTGACTTGATGCGCTACCTCGAGGATCAATGGGTGTATAATGCCACTTTCCTATTTTGAGGCCATACATTATAGTGGTGGAGGGCTTACAAAGCCAGGCAGTTGGCATAGAAGGTTATTAGTTGGACGGTGTTTAAAGATGAGTTTTGATAAGTAATATTTCCCAGTAGTGTATCAGGACTAGAAGAGGAGAGAGTTCTTAAGCTTGAAGCAAAGGAGTATGTTTTGTAGCCTAGTATGAGGCTAAATTCATAGAGTCATCTCGATTTTCTTAGATCTTCATAATTGATGAGAGGGATAGGTGTAGATTATTTAAGGATGATCTTAGGCTCAAGATTAGAGCCAAGACCCGTATGTAGAGACATGCCACTTTTTCATAGTTGGTGGACGATGCGACCGGGCCAAAGAGATAGAGGTGGGATTTTGCACATTGGAGATAAGGAAGTCCTAAAAGGAGTGGCTCGAAAGGCACATCAGATAGGAGAGAGGGCTAGGCCCAAAAGAGACCAAAAGTGATCTCTCTAGCAAACAAGAGGACAAAGGCTCTTGTGAGGATCGATATAGGATCGATGTCCATCTCTAGTCTGACACGGAGGGAGTCAAGCCAGTAGTAGCAGTCATACCAGGCAATAGCTATGGATGTAGAGCTCGAGACTTAAGGAGTATGGCTAGTAGAGTTGTTCCTTCGCTAGTTGACTTAGGGCATGGGCTCCACAATGCCTTAGATGTGGGAAACAACACTTAGGGGAGTGTAGGAGGGGCACGAGTGTTTGTTATAGATGTGGTCAAGTAGGCTATATTAAGAAAGATTGTGCACAATTATCTCCAGGTAGTGGAGCTCCTTCTAAACCAACTATGTCCCAAGGGTCCCAGTCATAAGGAGTGGGAGTCAGACTGGCAAACCTAGAGCTACTGAGGGGAGGCTGATAGCAGAGGTGTGGATATATGCCATGACTTGTCAAGAGGCTAGAGCAGCTCCAGACACAAGTTAAATTTGAACTAGTTATGAGAAGGGTTACAGTGGTTGGCATACTGCTATACTTCTGGCCAAGAGAGTATTGGTCACTACCCCTGCTATTATGCCACACTCGGCTAGTAAAGGTGAGGTGTGACATAACCACTGGTTCAAAAGTGTTTACTACTTGGATGATGCGGCCCAGTCGAAATGGCCACGTCACAAAAATGTCTACATGGCCAATTGTGTAGCTATGACTCATGTCTACCACAACACTGGACTTGTCACATCGCTGCACCACCAAAAGTAGTGTTTATCAAGATTCATTCAAGAGATGTATTAGATATAGGCGAATCAATTAATTTATAACTATTGATTATGGAAAAAGATAATCTCAGCCATTTAATTTTTAATTAGTAAATCACTTTTGAATTATAAATGTACTATATTTAAATGGCCTTTTCATTTTTATAAAATTTAATTTCTTTAAACAATAATAAATTAATCATATTAAAATTTTCTTTTTTATTTCACTCTCTGCTAGTTCTATCTCTAGAATGCCGCTAGATGGGTTACTCCTTCAAAACTATAAATATTTATTAATATATTATGATTGCATATTTAATTATTAAAATTTTAATGTCTCTAGAATGCCTTCGGGAAATTTACTACTAGTGGGTGAGCTTAAGCTACTAAAATTAAATTTCAATTTATTTAATATAATATTATATATTAAGAACTATTTAATAATTAAATATCAGTTAATAATATTATTAATAAAACATATTTAGGTATTAATATTATTAAAATGATAATATTTATTACTATGTAATATAAAGATTAAAATGATTAAAGAGAGAAAATGTGAATTAAGTGAGATAAAAATATATCTATAAAGATATAAAATTTTTATAAGAAAATTTGATTGAATAAAAACATGTATCAAATCAGAAATTTTACAATGTTATAAAATAAATCAAAATATCCAAAAAAATGATATTCAAATTGTTAAATTTGAATAATTTTTCATCATTTTCTTGAGAGAAAAATACTAGCAAGATTTGTTTAATTTAAAAAGAACTTGCAAATTTATAATCCTATATATTTGATCTCTAATAATTTGTGTTAAAATAAATATTCATTATACCTAGCACAAGTAGAATATAATTATTTAAAAAAAAAAAAGAAACCTGACACTTAAATTCAAATATAAAGCTTTACAAGAAGAAAATTTTAAAAAAATTAAGTAAACAAAAATCACATAATTATATAAAATAAAAAATTAAAATTATGTATTAGTAATCATTTTTGGGAAACTTACCGATACATGAATATTGATGGAGTTATGTGTTCTTAAGGGAGGCTGTGCCCCTCCCCTCCAAGTTGAAAATATTTTTATTATTATAATATAATTATTATATAATATAAAATTTATTCCTCCTAAAAAACATTTTACCCTCTACACAAGTGTGTGTCTATATAAATATGAATACATGCATACACACACACACACATGCATACATATATATATATATATTAACTGAATGACTTTTGTGAAAAAATTAAAAGTTTATAGAAAAGGTTAAAACAAATTCAAGATTGAGCAGCCAATTAAGAGTTTAAAATAATAATAATAACAGTGGGAGAACTATTTTAAAATGATGATATATTTTTAGGAACCAAAAAGTAAAACATTTATACCAAAATAGTTCTAATTTGTAGGATTTTCTAATTCAGCTAAGGTTCATGTTTGAACCTAAACCAAAATTGTTCCCAAACTAATGAACCGGAACTGAATAGAACCGTATTAATTGAATCGAATTTAATCTATGAACTAGAATTATGAATAAATTATGAACTAGAACCGTGAGTGAATCCTGAGAATTGAACCATGAGCCAGACTATGAATAAACCATGAAAGTTAAACTGTGAAACAAAATCATGAAAATTTATTTTTTTTGTCTTTTAATACAGAAAAATGACTTTTACTTACTTTTTAGATATGAAGTTATACAATCCATTTTTTTGATTATAAAAAAACTTATTTTTTAGATATAAATTTATTAGATACATTAATTAACAAATTATAAAATTCATATTTCATTTCATTTTAAAATTGAATTGTCAAATCACTATTTATTTTTAGCTTTATTCAAATTTTCTTACACTCTCTTAGTTATTATTTTTCTTTCAAATAATCTTGGTTTTAAGTTATTTCTCTGGATTTTTTTTTTTTTTTTTTTTTTTGGCTCTTTGGGTACAAGACGCATGGAAACTTTGGCATAGATTGTCAAAATGTCAAAGAATCTACACTTTAAGTCATTGCTCTTATCACACTTTTTCATTTTTTTAAGTTAAATTGTCATTCAAAATTTTAAATAAAATTTTAAATGTCACATAATTGGAGTTAAAGGGCCTTCAATTCAAAGTGTGTTATAATATTTTTTATTATATAATAAAGAAAGAAAGTTACATAATTAATTTTTTTATTTTTAGATTATTTTATTGATTTTTAAAATAAAATATTTTGTATTTTAAAAAATATTTTATTGATTATATAAATTTTAATATTTTATTTATATAATTCTAATATCTTTGCCACACATGGCAAATGATATCTAAATGTTGTTTGTCTCAACAATTCCAATTTAAGAAGTTCTTAATGCAGGATGTCAAATATTAGATGAAATTTGTTCAAGCATACTTCCAACAAATGTTAAAACTCAATCATGTCTTGATAATTGAACAAAAGCCTTGTATAGACAACAACAATTCATCGTAAGAAGAGGATGAAGGAATAACAACCAGAACTCAAGATATCAAATATTAAGATAAAAGATAAGGGGATAAACTAATTAAGGTCACAGAAGGGGATATACTAACTAAGTTCAAATCTTTCATTACTTTTTTCTGTGTATAGCATTTGAAAAATATTTATAAGATTAAATATTTATAATATTTGAAAATTATTTAATAACTCAAAAATATTTATAAGTTAATATCTAAATTTCCTTTGATAAAATCGAATTGAAATTAAACCAAACTACGAATTAACCAAGAACGAACCGCAAATAAACTAAAATTGAAACCAAACCGACCCAGATGGAACCATGAATCAACTTGGCTAGAATTGTGAATTGACCCAGATCAGAACTAGAAGTAGAAATATGAGGAATTGAAACTGTGAACCAGATCAAAACTGGAATTGGATTGGCTTTCAATGTTCTGGTCCCAATTCATATGTAATACCCCCAAATTTTGGGATATTATTAATAATATTTGTTTAATACTTAGAAAGACCTAAATGAAAGAAATAGGAAGATTAAGGGTCAAATTAAAAGTTAGAGGGCCTAATTGATGAAATTAAAACCTTGAAGGGCCTGAATAGAAATAGGTAGCGATTTCAAGTATGAAATCGAAATAGCAGGGACGAAATCCAAGAAATCAAGAATTGAGGGGCTAATTGTAAATACAAAGATTTTGATTTCCCTCCAATCAAACAAAATCCGCGCAGCTAGTGATCTCGATTTCAAACGATTTGAAGAAGATATCGATTAATTATAATCATACACAAGCTCAGAATCAAGAGAGGAAGGAAACACCCAAAGAAATTATACAAATTCTCCACAAGAAGTCCAACAATTTCTCGATCTCATTCATCGTAGTCGACCAGGGAAAACCCACAAAATTTTGTTTAGATCAGTGATTGATCAATCAAGAAATCCTCTGCACTGCCATCACATGTTCATTCCGGTCATTGTCGCAGAGGTTGATTGCAGAGTTTCCTTGAAATTTCAAGTAAGTTTCTAACCTTACTGGTTCAAGTGAAAGAGATGAGACCCACGGGTCTGTCTTGGATACGATTCTTTGAATCGGATCTAGATTAAATGATATGGGCTATGGGTTTTGGATCAAGGCTGGATTAGTGGTTTGGGCCTACGAATGGGCAAGTCCAGAGGTGGGCAAGCCCAGGACATATAAATGGGTTGCAGGCTACAACAAAGCCGAATCCAAGATCCGAACAAGAAAAAAAATAAAGAAAATAATAAAATAAAAATAAAAATGAAGGAATAAATGAAGAACCGATCGGTTCACATAGATTTTAACTAGTTTTCTTCAGTTCAAAGCACAATAATTTAGGTAAATAATTGAACTAACTAGTTTAATTCAAGTTCGGTGAAAATAACCTTGTTTTACGCCCAGCTCAAGGGAGGTATTGCATAAAATTGGCCAGTTCAATATATAAGAGACCAGTTCAGTGACTTTTTAGGCCGTTTAGTGGTTCTCAGACCGGTTCAAAGTCGGTTCAGTGTTATAGAGATTGAGTTATGGCCAGTTTAATGATTAAAATCCGATTCATGGCCGGTTCAGCCTTCTAATGACCGGTTCATGGCTGGTTCAGCACTCTAGTGGCTGGTTTATGATTAGTTCAGTACATTTCATGATAGTTTTGAAAATAAATAGATTGGTTTTTATGTTTTATAAGATTGACTCATGATTTTGACACTCGGTTCATAATTTATTTGACTGGTCCAAGACTTTAGTGGCCTTAGTATGGGTTCGGGCATGAAAATCTATAATTTTATTGATTCCTTGATTAAAAAATTCATTTATACAATTATTGGATATGTTAGAGACATAAATTGAGACATTTTATTATTTTTCTAATTTTAGATTGTTCGTACTATTTTTATTGAGCCCAAATTGCCAAATATTGGATTTATCAGTTTCTATCATTTTGTGAGTAATAATATGCATTTATAAGTATTTATTATTTTCCATATTTTTATAAATCTAATTTTATATGATATATTTGATTTCTGAAAATTTAATTAAATTTTGTTTTAATTATTTTAAAGGGAGTTTTGGATTTTAGAACATTGCAGCTAAAGGCAATATACGTTGGATTGATTTGCACCCTGTATGGGTCCCCATCTAACAAGTGTGATGGTGCTAGACTTTTTTTGATTTCTGTTTATCAGCGTTAGACTGATTTACACCCTATACGGGTTCCCATCTAGCAGGGATGATGGTGCTAGACTTTCTGATTTTTGTTTTATCGGTATGGCTTATATGCTGCCGACTTGTTCTCCAAGCAGACTGATATGTTGTCATCCTGTTATCTGAGCAGACTGATATGTTGTTATCCTGATTTTCAATTGACTATGTGTCACCATCCTGTTTACCGGCTAACTATGTGTCGTCGTCCTGTTTCCGGATATATGTTACATTCTGGATTATGAACTCCCTAAAATTCTGATTTCTGATATATGAAAATGATTTGTTAATCTGAAAGGTTTCAGATATCTGTAAATGATTTGTTATGCAGAAAAGTATTTCTGATATTTGTAAATGATATGTTGCAATGAAAGATTTCTGATATCTGTAAATGATTTGTTATGTGATAAGGTTTTTGAAAAATCTAAGAAATATGTTAAATGGCAAAATGTTTTGATATGTTATACATGTCATTTGTTCTTATATATGCATATTATTCATTAGGTTTATAGACTCATCCCTTGTTTTTTTTCCTGATTCAGAGTTCGATACTCAGTGAGATTCTACTGCTTAAGAGGAGTCTTTTTGTTTCCATTGTTTATGCTATTAGTTGAAAAAGTTAGTTATTTCAGTTTTATTAGATTTGTATTTCTAGATTTCATAGATAGTTCCATTTGGTTACAAACATATTTCTGATGCGATATTAATAGTTTGGTTGAGATCTTGGATACAATTTTATTTTTGATTATATATGAGATTCTAGTTTAGATATATGTTGAGTTTGCAGAGTTAAAATTTATTATACCCCTTGCGCCGGTCACGACTTCATTTGTGGGTCGTGACATCTTATTTTTCTAGGAGTAGAACCAACGGTTTGGTTCTAAGCTAGGCTGGTTCACAAACCATGGTTAGACCTAATCCATAGGGGTAGGCAACTATGTTTAGAAGAATATAATTGTGAAATGCAATTTTTTTTGTTAAAGTAGGGGCAACTGCCCAAAGAAGAAAACACAAACTAGCCTTGGGGAGTAAAAACTCTCATTGATTCATAGAGGAGTAAATCCCTCAACTAATTAGAGGGGTAAGTTCAATCCTTTAGACCCAGCTCATGGGAGAGGCTGAGTTTTGTCATCCTATCTACCATATAATTAACTTTACTAAACACATGTTTGATATCAACTATCCAGTCTTGGTTTAAAAGAGCTTTGATTCTGGATAGAGTAGGAATCCATATAAACTGAAAGGTGCATCTTCCTTGAAGAGAATTCTCTATAATTTTTTGAATCAACCTCAAGAATAACTTTCTTACAACCCAAATTCCAAGCCAAAGTGAGACCTTCCAAACACCCCAAGCTTTTGCTTCCAACACTCCTGCCGAACCGGCATTCTTGAAGAACCCTCTTATCTAGTTCCCTTCATACAATTTATTTTGTCTAAAGTTGAGTATGCTCATAAAGTTTTTAGGGAGAGAGTGACGTCAACTAGTGTAGTATAAAAAAAAGGGTTATAGTGAGTTATATTATCTTTATTTTATATAGATGAGCTACTATATATACTTAGCCAGTGTGTAACAAGATATTAAATGTTAAATAACTATTGGAATCGTACATTTAATAAAAAATTATTATGTAAATCAATTAAAAGTGAATATTAAAATCGCACACATATATGACAATTTTTATTATTGTTTTTCTTGAATTATATATAAAAAAATGTTTTATAGTACTTGACCACATGTCTTATAATTTTTTTTGTTTTAATATTAAATTATAATTTTTATTGTTCATTTTTTTATATTTTTCCATTTTTCCTTCAAAGAACAGCATCTTAATTGGGAGAATTTTATTATTATTAACGGGTTTGAATTGGGCACACCATTGAAGTAGATAATGATGATTATATGAAACGTTATGAAAATATTCCTGCACGTGGAACTTGCTTTAGAAAAGATATTAAGATATATTTATAGAATATTGAGTTTATAAGAAAATAATTATTTTTATTAAATTTCTAGAAAATGTTAAAAATTCACTACTCTCCTCGATAAATTTATACTCAATTGGAATAATATTAGAATTATTGACCTTGAAATTTGTTAAGTTTGAATCAATCGCCTAAAAATGCTTAAACTTAAATAGATTAATAATAATATCCAATTTCTTATATATTATATCATATCACTTTCAAAAATTGATGTTAGACTACATATCACAATTTTTCTTACTTAAACACTTAACATTCTCGTCAAGTTACAAATATGTATTTATATCTAAACAAAATAAGTTTGAATATCATTTTTGTTTGATACCATTGGTAATGATCTGAGAGCTACTAACCATAGCAATTTGTTGAATTTGAATCACTAACTCAAAATATTTAAATCCAAGTTGTTCAATAATATTTTCAAATCTCTCACGTACTGTATTATATCACTCTCAGAAATCAATATGAGAGAGGATATCAAAATTTCCTCATTTAAACACTTGATGTTCTTGCCCAGTCAAAAATCTGTATTCATATTCAAATAAATATATTCAAAGATCATTTTACTCTAATACGATTTGTAACGCCTGGAGAACTATAAACTTAACAGTTTGTTGAGTTTTAAACCAGTAGTCTAAAATGTTTAAACTAATTTATTCATTAATAGTCTTTATTCTCTTATATATTCTATCATATGACTCTCAAAAATTAATATAGAATAGCATATCACATAACATACAAAATTTTATCTTTTTAGTAGGATTAAAATTTATAGTATACTTGTAAGATTTTGAAAATAAGAAAAGCAACGCCCTTTTCCTTTTCTTTTTTGGTTAACAATTCTAACTTGTGTATTTAATATCATTAAAAATAATATTGCAGATCAAAATGTTATGTTACGCATGAAACTACTTTCTCAGAAAAAATCACAGAATTAATTTTTGCGGAAGATATAATGCAGAACAAATTTATCAATTTTTAAAACTTAAGGTAAAATTAGTGTCCTGGATGGAGTCCCCGTTTCTCCACCCAGAGAGAGCAAACACTGCATCTCTCTCTCTCTCTACTCTCTCCCCCTCTGCCTCGCGCACGCGCGCGCGTTCTCTCTCTCATTCAATTTGCCTTCAGAGTTAAAACAGAGAACAGCCTGTTAACCATGCTGATAATCAACAATCCGTTGCTGTTTCTAGGCTTATTGTTGTGGTTTGTTCTTCGGTTACAGCTTCAGTGTCCTACATTGACAAGGCCTTCATCATTAATGAGCAGAGGAAAATTCGATTCTCTGGCTCCATACATTATCCCAGAAGCACCCCTGAGGTATTCTAGCCTCCTGCTTTTCACATATTATGCCCTGCGCCTAATGGTTAGGTCTGTTTGGATGCCTGACTTTCTTCTGGCTTGCAACTAAGCTGCAACATGCTAACACTTCAGGTTTTTGGCCGAAGTGCCTAAGTTACAAAACCAAAAATGTTAAGCCAAACAGACCATAATGGGAACCCTCCTGTGTTGATATTCTGATTCGATTTTTCGTTTTCCATTGTATGTTTTTCATTAATATTTTGTGGTTCGGAACAGATGTGGCCTGATATTATACATAAGGCAAAGGATAGAGATTTGGACGTTATTGACACTTAGTCTCCTGGAATGGACATGAGCACTTTCCAGGACAGGTATAGAAAAGCCATTTTCCTTTTTCTTACCCCTTTCTTCTTCATTTTCTTTCTCCCCACTTCTGCAACTTTGATAAGATTAATAATGTTTTCTTCCTATGATTATTTCCAGTACTACTTTGAGGGGAGGTTTGATCTGGTCCCGTTCATTAAACTGGTTCAACAGGCAGACCTTTATGTTCATCTCCGGATTGGCCCCTATATTTGTGCTGAATGGAACTTTGGGTAATACTGTCAATAACCCAATTATTTAATGATTTAAACATATAACATATATCTATGTATGTAAAATCTTGTAATTTTCATGGTTAACTTGTTTGTGTCTCCTACTTTGTTTTGATGCAGGGGATTTCCTGTTTGGCTCAAGTATGTCCCTGGCATTGCTTTTAGAACTGACAATGAGCCCTTCAAGGTTGATGATCACCTGAAACCTTTCCCTTACATTTTTGAATTGCCACTATCTTTAATTAAATTTTTCTATGTTTACTATTTGTTTAATTCATTTGACTGAGTTCAACTGCCAATTAAATATCTTAAAGGAAATGCAAAAATTTACGGTGAAAATTGTCAATATGATGAAGTCAGAAAATATGTTTGAATCACAGGGAGGTCCAATTATTATTTTCCAGGTATGAAAATCACCTAGTCCAGTCATTCCTCTTCTTTCTGAAATGAGTTTTCTTGTCATTTTTAATGATTATGATTATGTCATTATCCAAACTTCTTCTAAATTGGAAATGACAGATAGAGAATGAATATGGCCCAATAGAATGGGAACTTGGCACCCCGGGTAAGGTTTATATGAATTGGGCAGCTGGTTTGGCAGTCAGTCTTGGCACTGGTGTCCTTTGGATTATGTGCAAATAAGAAGATGCTCCTGAACCCTTTGTAAGGACTAAAGACTTGTTAATGTTTATCTTATGTGATTAGAGTTTCGAAAAGTTAAAATAAATACATAAAGTTGTAAAATGACAAATTATTGGGCTTCTCCCCCTTAGTCCCTTTCTACTCTGATGTGTTTCATCATCTTACAGATAGACAACTGCAATGCTTTTTACTGCCAAGGCTTTCAACCACATAACAAGAACAAGCCTAAATTCCGGACTGAAGCCTGGACTAGCTGGTAAGTCACATAAGTGCCCTGACGAAGCCAAAACTTTACCCTTCTCTCTTCTTTTGCTGTTATAATTCTTAACTGACAAGTGATTGCCCGTTTCTTTCACTTTCTCCTGCTGTTTCTTAATTACTGCTCTGTTTTGAACCCCAGGTACACGAAGTT
Organism: Thlaspi arvense; assembly: GCA_911865555.2. Classification (NCBI taxonomy): domain Eukaryota; kingdom Viridiplantae; phylum Streptophyta; class Magnoliopsida; order Brassicales; family Brassicaceae; genus Thlaspi; species Thlaspi arvense. The sequence goes on from CAJVSB020000043.1 coordinate 215,092, forward strand.
TGGAGAGCCCGTCACTCATAGACCTGCGGAAGACTGGCATTTGCAGTTGTAAGATTTTTGCGAAACAGTGGTTCATTTGTCAACTATTACATGGTGAGTTCAATTCTTAACGGTGTTTCCACGAGAAGTGGTTCACTTTATATGAAATCTAGTCAGATTTTCTATCTTTGTTTCCTTATTATTTCCTTTTTTTTTTCTTTTTTTTTTTGAGCTAGTACCATGGAAGAACAAACTTTGGCCGGACAAGTCCAGGTCTATTTATTGCCACGAGTTATGACCATGATGCTCAGATTGATGAATATGGTATATATACAGAAAGACAACCTTCCCCATTGTTTCCTTGGGCTTTATATTTGCACTGTGATCTTATTAGGCAATTAAGTCAAATTACCAAAGCATAACGGCATCTGACTTGTACAAACACCCTGATATAATATTTAAGATCATTGTAATCTTTCTAATTTTTGCTAGGACTAATGAGGGAACCAAAATGGGGACATCTAAAAGATTTGCATAAAGCCATCAAGTTGTGTGAACCAGCCTTGGTTTCTGCATATCCTACAGTGACTTGGCCCGAAACAATCTTGAGGTTGTGGGAAAGCCAGTGGCTGTGCATATCTACTGCAGTTTGATTCATGTGCTGTTATTCTATCCTTTTTTACTTTTTGTCTTGATAATTGAGACAAGCTTTCTGGCTCATGATTTTTCATTTCCAGGTTCATGTATTTCCATCAGATTCTGCTTGTGCTGCGTTCCTTGCAAACTATGACACAATATCTTTGGTCACAGTGACCTTCCAAAATATGAATTATGATCTACCACCTTGGTCTGTAAGTATTCTCCTAGACTGCAAGACAGTAGTTTTCAACACTGCAAGGGTAAGAAAATGGACCCATTGTTTTGAAAGGGAAAGGATAAAATGAAAAATGAAAAGTTGGAAAATGTAAAGCATCAATTTTTTCTCTTCTTACCATAATTTCTCATCAAAATTACTCAAATTGTGCTGTGGTTAGGCTTGTGTGCTGAGAAATTTAAGTTTCAGGTCCACTGGCCACCATCTTATAAAGGTTCAAGCTTGTAGAACCAGTGAAAACTTTATTATTTATTACTTTACTAGCTCTTATCTTCTATGAGTTTTTAACATCCAAACAAAATTTTTTACAGGTTAGCTCCCAAAGTTCAGTTATAACAATGTCAAGAGTTACTAGTGGAGGATTCTCTTGGCAGTCATGCAGTGAAGAACCCGTCTCCGCTAATGATTCAGACACGCTAGAAATGGATGGATTGTGGGAGCAAATAAACGTGACTAGAGACACCTCTGACTATCTGTGGTACCTCACAGAGTGAGTATCACCTCAGTGCAAATTCATATTGCAATTTGAAAACCATTCATCATCGTTAACAGATAGTTCAAACTGATTTTCTTGTTTTGTATGCCTACTTTCTCTTTCCAGTGTGAACATAGATCCTGATGAAGAATTTTTGAAGACTGGACAGTATCCTCTTCTAACAGTCATGTCTGCAGGCCATGCTTTGCATGTTTTTATCATTGGCAAACTTTCAGGTAAATGGCAGTTACTCTCAAGATATAACCTTTAGTGTCATTCCAGTTTGGCTAATACATTCCCGTTGCAAGATTTGTGTGCGGGGAATTGGACAATCCAAAGCTAAAATTTACCAAATATGTGAAGTTATGGGCGGGTATTAACAAGATATCACTACTCAGAGTCACTGTTGGCCTTCTGGTTAGATTTTCAATTGGAAGTTTGTATTGTTTGGATTTTAATGATGGCAGTGGGAAGTATAACTGAAGTATATAACTTGGATGAATTTCAGAATGTTGGTCTGCATTTTGAGAGGTGGACTGCTGGGGTTCTTGGACCAATCACTTTAAAGGGTCTTAATGAGGAACAAGAGACTTCACAATGCAACAATGGTCTTACAAGGTTTGCTTTCAATATTTTCTCCCTCTCGCCTTTTGCAAATGTACTTTCTTCATTTCAACAGTAATTGTGTAAATGATAATAAATGAAAGATACTGGGATGAAAATTAAACAATCTAGCTGAAACTGCATGTTTTTAAACTTTAGTTGTGAAGACTTGTGGACTGTGCAGCTTGGTGTGAAAGGTGAAGATTTAAATCTCTAGACATCTGCTGGAAGCTTATCTGTTGATTGGTTGGAAGGATCATCTTGGCTCGAAAACAACCTCTGTCCTGGCACCAGGTGAGAATCATCCAAACAACCCAGTAATTAACGCATTGAAAGCTCTGGTATTATTGAACGACACTTCAAATTAATTTAAATGATCCTTACAGACAACATTTGATGCACCTGCAGGCAATGAACCGTTAGCTTTGGACATGAATAGCATGGGAAAAGGACTCATGTGGATAAATGTTGAAAGCCTCGGCCGCCACTGGCCGGCATATATAGCCCGTGCTAGTTTTTAGTGACTGTAGCTATATCGGAACATTCCATGAGAACAAATGCCAAAGTAATTGTGGACAATCCACTCAAAGATGGTGCAGAAAGTTCTAGATTATCATCCATTTTTTTCTATATTTATTAGTAAGCTTAATTATGATGAATTATCACACAGACCAGACTGGCCAGTTCAATTGGTTGAACTGGGAATAGCGAGTGGTCTGGCTTAGTTCAATTAATTATGAGCAATGCACATAAACCGGATCAAACTGGAACAAACCCAAATGAATGCCAAAAAATTTTCATGCAAATCGGTCAGCTGAATGGACTGGTTGACACCGGCTTATTGTTCTGTTCAGAGCATAAAATATCCGAACCTGCAGCCGAAAAAAGAGAGAGAAGCTTTCCGCTGTTTCTTCTTCGTTGATCTGCATTTAAATAGCTTCAATAATGTAAATTCAATTGAATTGCAGCAGAACAAATGGATTTGATTTTCATAACCATGTTCATAATCCTTGTCATCTCAGGTACCACGTCCGGCGCTCTTGGTTGAAACCTAGTGGGAATCTGCTGGTTGTCTTTGAGGAATTGGGCGGTGACCCGACTTGGATTTTTTAGGGTAGCGGACGGACAAAAAATTTTATTCAATTCGGGTCTCCAATTCCATGAAGTAGGGAGCACTGGAGGCCAAGTCGTATGCTCATTTCATACACCAATTAGACACTATATATGGTTCAATTCAGTAATATTGCTGCATTGATCATTGTTGTACCTTCCGTCTAGCACATCCTTGAAGAGGGCTTTAGGGTTTTCCTTTATTTTTTATGCAAGGGAAGGAAAAGATGTCAAGGTAGGGGTGTTCACGGTTCGGTTTTTTACGGTTTTTTGACAAAATTTTATACCGTACTAATATATTCGTATTTTGAAGTTAAAACTAAAATCATACTTTTGGATATCGGTACCAATCCATTCGGTTTCGTTCAGTTCGGTACGATATGGTATGGTTCGATTCGGTTTTTTAATATTTTGTTATTTTTAAATTTAACCAATCAAATAAAATAATATGAAATAATTAGTACAAACATTTCTCAATAAATAAGTAAACAAATTTAAGGAAATGACTTAGAGTTTGTAAATAAACAGATGGACAAAAAAGAGAGACTTATAAAATAAATAAAAAGATGTATAATATAAAATTAACCAAATATAATAATATCATGTCTATTATTTCAAAATTAATAGAGACTTAAAACCAAGAAAAAAAAAAAGAGAGAGAAAAAGAAATTGAGTCATCCTTTCACTTTATTTTGTCACCTTTCGACTTGTATTGACCATGAATCATAACCATGATTAATAAAAATTAAGACAAGACAATAGAGGAGAGAGGCAAGACAAGTGAGGTGAGGTAACTGCGAGGAGAGAAATGAAGATTGTAAGAGTTGTGCATGAGAAAGGAGAGGGTTAGTGTTTTCAAACAAAATTTTGTATATATATTTTCTTTTTTACACTTTAATCCCCATATTTACACCTCTTTTTCGTATAAGCTTCCATCTTTTAATTATGTGTTTTAAGTGTTTTATTTGGTAAATAATTAAAGTTGAAAAATTAGTTTTCAAACTTGTAGATAAGATAGAATAATGGAAAATTTAGTAAAAGAGAGAATTTGAAGATAGAAGTAAAAAAGAGAGAGTAAACAGGTAATAGTTAAGCTTGTAGATAAGATATGAGAGAAAGAGAGAGATGTGAAAACATAATGTGATTGCAAGATAGACAGGTGATATAATTGATAAAAAAAATCGATAAAGTGAATAGAATTTAACTTGTAAATAAGGAGACAATAAGAAAGAACAAACGTGTGGAAACTTAACTATAGGAAAGGAAGATGATTGAAATAATTGAAGAAAATAAGAGGAAATGATTGAGATTTAAATTTAGAGAAAGAGAATTAACGAGAAAAAAATAGAGCTTGATTTACTATTAAATTGTTCTTAATCTATAAAAATTTTGTGTATTTTATATATAACATAAATAATTTAATAAATTATTATATATAATATTCGGTTCGGTACGGTTTTTTTTCGGTTTTTTATTTGTAAAACCTAAACCGTACCAAAATATTCGGTATGATATTACTTAATATCAAAACCTATAACATTTTTAAAAAAAAAAACCTAATTTTCGGTATAGTACGATTTGATTTGGTATGATTCGATCCGATTTTTTAAAACCATGAAGACCCCTATGTCAAGGACAGGAAAGCCAGAAGGCCTATTTGAATAAAAAGTCACATACTACGTATTCATAAGAAGGCAATTTTCGGTACATGAATCAAATCCATACTATATAATTAAAGTTAAAGAGGCGTAAGGTAACTTCTAGAAGTTTCCAGGCGCTGAAAGCATTTTTATTTTTGTTTTTTTGCATTTGTGAAAAAAATAAAAGTATTTCCACGAAAAAAGTGTTCCTTCCAGAAGTTATACAAGTAACTTAATCTATTGCTTAGTGCTACTATTAAATAGCACTTTTAACTATTATTGGCACCAAACGTCTAACTAAATTCAAAAGCTCTTCTTTTATCAAATATTAATTTTCATTTTAAAATTCTCATAAAGCTTTTTCAAAAAATTCTTGTTTAAAGCAAAATTACTACTGCAGAAAATTATGCCGAATAATACCCTATTCCCTGAATCATAACTTAATTTTTTGACATTTGAAGTGCCATTATATTACCTCCACGATGGGACGACCCTTTAATATTCATATTAAAAAAAAATTATTGAAAGAGCTATTTCATAATTTATTTACTGAAAGAGGTAAATTTTTTTTTATGTTGAGAAGCCGGTATGGAAAAAATTAACTTCTTAAATAACTTGATTGACAGTAAATCAACTTCACAGAAAACGTTAGTTTAAAGAAACAAAATCAATTCCATGCGAACGAATTGATTTGGTATGACATAGTAAGGAAGATGAAAAAAAAAAAAAAAAGAATGCAATCGGCCTAGAATAATTCAATAATATTAATTGAAGAGATGGAGAAGAATATAAATTGAGAGAGAGGGTGAATTTCAATAAATAAAATGAATCAATTCATATATTTTCTAATAAAATTCGAATAAATCATAAAAAAGTTTTGCAAGGAATCTACTACATTGACAAAAATAATAATAAAATAGAGAGTTACGTGGCATTAGTGGAATTTAGGACTCCAAATTATTTTAGAGCACATTATATGTGGCATAAGGAACAAACAATTACGTGTGCTACCTTTCTGATTTTGGTATTTTGCAACCCAAGTGTCCTCTTAAGTTGAACATAGGATGAAGTTCCAAATTTTCTATGTTTTAGAAATACTTGCTGATCGGCTTGGTGTTGGGTGCAATCTTATGTAGTAAATGCTTAAATGAATAAAAAGGTGAAGTGGAAAATTAGAAAAAAAGATATGCTTTTTTTTTTTAAAAAAAAAAAGATCTCTCGTTAATTCTGGAAATTAGTAAAAAGATATAGCCAATTCTAGCTTATAAAATAATGTGCATAATGTTTAATCTGCATACACACACACACACACACACATACACGCACTCATTCTTTCTTCTTCTCTTCTTCTTCTTTTTTTCCCACTTCTGGAGATTTCTTTAGGTTACTTATTCTCGTAATGAAAGGTTCTGTTATACCACACTGAAAATTAAAAATGCTTATGAATTCGTTTCCAATTCTACAGGTAGAAAATAGAATGCAACAAATGTAGTTAAAATTTATAGCATAAAGTAAATAGGATTTGGTTGGTTGGTTGGTTGGTCAGCAGAATAGATGAATTCCAGTTCTGTTAAGAAGATAACAACCGCTAGGATACTGAATTGCATTTTTTGTGGATATTGTTTATACTAATAAATTCTAGTTCAAGGTTTTTGGATCTTCGTGGTCATACTCCAATTAGTGACTAACATTACTGTCCAATGGCAGAATAAAGATGCTACTACGGAAGAGCCAAAAATACTCCTGGTTCCTCCACCAAGCAACTCAGTTTCTGCTGCCCAGTTTGCGTGGGTTAATTTAGAGAAGAAACATCAACAAAATGTGGCCACATCTTCTGTAGGGAGTGCATTCATTCAGTAATAGCTGTTCAAGGTAAGTGCCCGACCTGCAGCTGAAAAGTCGAAGTGAAGGACACCTTTAGGGTCCACCTTCTATATGTGAATGCACTCCAGTGCAAATTTTGTGAGTTTGCTCTCTCGCTCTTTCTCTCTCTCCCTTTCTCTCTCTCTCTCTCTTCTCCCCCTCTTCTACACATCCCCCCCACCCCCCCCCCCCCCAAGGCAAAAGAAAAAAAAAAAGAAAAGAAAAGAAAAAGAAAAAAAGCAAACCACTTTGATGAATCCCCCGTCTAATTTCCTCTTTGATGTGGAAGGCCTGGTGTCATTTTGTAGCTGAGACAGACATATGCCTTTCCAATCGACAAGGAAGCTTATCCCCCATCATCTCACTTGTTGACCTTCGCACCTTTTATAACAAGGGTTAATTTAGAGAAGAAACATCAACACTTGTTTACAGGGAGTGCATTCATTCAGTCATAGCCATTCAAGGAAAATGCCTGACCTACATGCAAATATTAAGGAAAGGACACTTTTGGGGTCTACCTTCCTACCTATGACTAAATGTGAGTACACTTTCTGTGCAAATTTCATGACTGCCCCCCCCCCCCCCCCCCAAAAAAAAATAAAAAAAAAAATAAAAAAAACAACTACTTTCTTTAGTGTGAAAGAACCTGGTGTCATTTAAAGTTAAGACGGAAATATACCTTCCTTACTGACAATGAAGCATATGCCCCATCATCATCATTTGTTGACCTTCATCAATTGTTATAAGAGTGCAGAAATGGTGATTTCTTTTGGCTAGTTCTTTTTGTTGAATGGATTGTTTTCTCTGCTGACATAGATGTTAAGTATTTTTGGGTTGCACAACGGATATTGTCTTCTTCTTAGGTGCTTTGGCTTAAAGCAAGTAAATATTAACACCTCATACTGGGGGAAGGAGTAACCATCTAACATCAAGTAACTTTTACTTGATTCATATGTTTTTGCTTGGGATAAATTATCCCATTTAAAAGTTTTGAAATTTCTTGAGCTTTTATTAGGTTTATCAACATAGACTATTTGGTTTTCCAATTAAGTTGGTCCAGACAAACTGGTTTAGTGGATTTGGCCTCTTCATTGTCCCTCCTTTTGACTCTTTTATTGCACTTTGTTAAAGCAAGCATTTCTATAATTGAACATATCAAAATAGCTATCTGTGAATCTTTTTTTACAGTGCCCTTTGTTTCGATTGCAATTTCTCTTCAACTAAATTGAGAGCACAAATACTAGTTTGTGGGATAAATTTGCTATATCATCATGATTAGGGGCTGAAGTTATTATAGCTCTGAAGTGGGATCATTCTATAAATCCACTTCCGCCATATGTTGTTTTGGCCTGGTTGTTTTAAAGTATGTGTACACGCGTGGAAACCCCATGCGCATGTGCGAACTGGTGTGCCTTGCGTGGATGCACTTACTCTACTTTGACACGCGACTCCGTGAAAGTTAGTCAATGCTATTTGTTGACTTATAGCTCCGACGTACTGTGAGAGCAAGGTCATCAAAACTGCTTCTTGGAGTATAGAAATATGCGTTTTTATACTTTTTTATACTAAATACTTTTAATTATACTTAAAAATTTTTTAAGTAAAATTAGAGGGAAGTGCTCATTTGATAACTACTTTCACCCTTTTAATTTTAAGACCATGTTGCCCACTTCGGCTAAAATTTTTTTACACGTACAGTGGTCTATGTATTGGCTTAGTAAACCCAATCACACTAGGTTAAACGTATGGTCTAAGATAATGTATTTTTTTTGTAAATCCCAAATCTTGATTTCTCATTATTCTTCTTCCTTCAAGTGTGTTTTTAGAACCTTTGAATATTTATAACTTGGATTTTAAGTCTCTTCTCATTCCTTGTTGGTCATGTACGCTTATCAACATCAAATTAAAATTTTTGAATATTTATAATTATTTGATTATACCATGAAAATTTTATTATTTATATTTTATCAATTATGTCTATTTTTTATAAGATTATATTTATATATATGAATTTTTTATGTGTAATAGTAAAATTTTTGCTTTTAAGCTTTATTCTTACATTTTCCCTTGCATGACTCAATAAACCAGACTGGAGGCCTAAGCTGAGCTCCAGAAAGAATAGCTTATTGCACCCAAAAAAAGAAAGAAAGAAAAAGGATAGGCTCTTGAATGATGATATTTTGCTGAGCTTTCTCATAGGAACGTCAATTCCCGTGATTTTCCTAATTTCTCCCATGCATGGTAGTGCCAAAATTTCTTAGAAAGAAAATCTTTAGGAAAATTATCAAGGCAATCAGCTTGGTTAAATTATTGATCTGGAAGGTTAATATAAAAATATTGACCCGAGAAATTTAGAATAAAAAATATTAACTCATAAGGTAATTAAATTTCTCAAACTACCCTTCCACAATTAAATAAAATTTTTTGACACTTAAATTATAAATATAAATTTATAAATTTATAAACACGTTATAAAAAATATTAAAAAATAAAAAAGGATGATTGAAGGGTTTTGGTTAGTTGTAAGCGGATTGCAAGTGGGGGGAAGGGGGTTCGCAGGTGGTCTAGGGGCCTGGCAGGGGTTCGTAGGTGGGTTAATTTAGTAGTAGGCCGATCTGTGGAAGTGCATAGTCAACTTAGTGTTGCTACGAGGGAGGGTGGGGTTTGAAAGTGGGTCTGGCGCGGTGGCTAGTGACCAGGGAGGTCATTTAGCGACTTGTAGGTGGGTCAATTGATAGGTGGGTCATGGGTTCGGTCGATTGTAGGCTTGAGGGAGGGAGAGAGTTGGAAGGGCATTTCCATCAAGTTTTGCCATTAAAATTACAAGTAGGATCTCGGAGTCATTAATTTCAAAGTTGCCCTCTGGATAAATAAATTTATCAGCCTTTCCAGCTCAGTATTGTTTCCAATTCTTTTTGCTAGCAAGGTTATTTGGATATTTTCAAGTACGTAGAATCTCTCTTAAGATTCCATGGATAGGTCTGGTTTAACATCTATAAAGACACTATAAGAGTAAACTAATCCATAGTACTCCTTAGAACTTATTTAATATTATCTCTGGAAGACATAAGTTTGGAGAAATTGAATATATATAATATTTATTTAGAAATAGGATTTAGATAATATTTATTGGAAAAATGTGTTTAAACAAAATAGATTTGAGAAAAGTGAACTTAAATTATATAAATTTATTGTTCCATTGTACAATTAATGAGATTTGTTTATAAACAATTATGTCAAATTTAATAAAACAGTTTCCTTTTTCTGGAAACTCATTTCTTGCATATCGTTGGGTGTGTGTGTGTGTGTATTTGTGTGTGTTGGGGGGGGAGGGGGGGAGGTGGGTTTAGTTAAACATTTCAAAGTGTCACTAAATATATCAAAATATGGTTCATATAAACCCCATTTATCCCCTACCAAAATCATATGTTTGATTTAAGTTTTGGGTGGTGTTTGCTAATACTGTTAGAAAATCAAGTATTAGAGTTAAAAATAAAAGTGTGAGTAAAATTCATTATACTCAGAAATTAGATATGATTGTAAAATATGTTAGAAAGTTTTTAAAAGTAGTAAAAATTACTTTAGACGGAGAAAAATTGAAAAAAATTTTAAAAAATTTCATGGGCTAATTTTGGACTTAAGAAAAAATCAGAAAAAAAAGTGTAAAATAGTTTTTACTTTATTACATAATGTTACTTACAACTATAAGCACCCTTGCCCCATATGTCATGACTCGAAAAAGTAGATTCGTGATTAGCGCAAGAGTTAGAGTAAATTACAATCTTGCTAGTCTAACATATAACTCAAACATATAACTAAACCAAAAATTTATATAAAATCAAAAATAAAATTGAATCCAAAATCTCAAACCAACTATCAATATATCCACAGGAATCTGTCCGTAGTTAAATAGAACTATTTATGGAATTCATAAATACAATATGACAGAGCTAAAATAAGTAACTTTTCCAACTAAGAACGAAAATAATAGAAATAAAAAGAATTCTTGTAGCAATAGATTCCAATCGAGTACCAAGCTCTAAATCTAGAAAAAAAATAAAGAATGAGTCAACAGACCTAGTGAATAAAACATGTATTTATAAGAATAATGGATAGGTATAACACATAAGTTAGAAAATTTTTCAATGTAGCAAATCATTTACAGAAATCGAAAACTTTACGGTGTAACAAAGTTAATTATAGTTATCAGAAATTTCATAGTAAAACAAATTATTTACAAATATCAGAAAATTTTACAGTATAACAAACTATTTTCATGAATAAGAGATTTTATAGTGTAATAAATCATTTTCTTATATCATAAACTTTAGGGAGCTCATAATCTAGAATTGAACATATAAGATGACCTCATAATTAGTCGATAACAGAAATCAAAATGTGATATTTTTGTATGTCCATATACACATGTAATCCAACACGGAACATATATTAGAAATCAGGACAGTGACTCACAGTCTATTGAATAAGAGAATGGCGACATCCAGTCTGCTGGATAACAGAACAACAACAAATCAGTCCACCAATAAGTAAGACGATAATATATCAATCTACCGATAAATGGCGACATATCAGTTTGCCGATAAATAGGATAACAACATATTAGTCTGCCAGTAATTAGACAGCAACATATCAGTCTGCTGGTAATCAAGATAGTGACACACACAGTCAACAAAAAAATCATGTATATAAGTTAAGATACCCAGGCTATCGCCTATTGCCATTAACTACAATATTTTAAAATTCAAACTTCTTTAAAAATATTTTTTTTATAGAAATAAACGGAACCATTTTGATAGAATTTTTCTAGAATCAACAGAAACAGTTTAACAAAATTTTCCATATACAGAGTCAAACATAATTAACAGATATTTCTTTTCAAACAATTCCATAAAATTTCATACATGTTCCTATTTCACTTTTAAAAACATAATTTAATCAATTTTTTAGATATCAGATATATCATATAAAATTAGATTTAATCAAATTTTTAGAAACTAGATATGTCATGTAAAATCATATTGTTATAACAAATAAAGAAAATAGTAATCGCTCATAAATGTATGTTATTATTTACTAAAAATGACAGAAATAGATAGATCCAATCTCTTGCAACATGGGCTCAACAAATATTATACGAACAATTTAAATCATAAAATAATAAAATATCTCTATTTTATATCTCTAATATATCCAAGAATTGTATCAATGAAGTTTTCTAATCAAAGAACTAACTAAAATTCTAAATTTTTCATGCCTAAACCCATACTAAGGCCACTAAAGTCCTGAATTAGTCAAATAAGTCATGAACTAAGTATCAAGTCATGAACCGATCTCATAAAATATAAAAACTAGTTTACTTAAACTCAAAATTATTATTTAATGTACTAAACCGGTCATGAACTAGCCACCAAAAAGCTGAACCGCCCATGAACCGGCATTAGAAGGCTGAATGGCCATGAACCAACATTTAAATCACTAAACTGGCCATATATCATTTTCTACTTCACTAAACCAGCTTGAACCAAACTAAGAAGCACTGAACTAGCCTTGAAAGTTAGTGAACTGGCCCTTCATCTATTAAATCGGTCAGTTTTATGCATAAAACCCTTTCAACCGGGCTTAAAACAATGCTATTTTTCCTAGATCAGCTTTAAACCGGTTGGTTCATTTATTAATCTAATTTATTTGTCATTGAACCAGAACTGAACTGGTCATCCTCCCCCTAAATCGACTGTTTCTTTATTTTCTACTTTATTTATTCATTTATTTTGTTATAACTATACTCAAATCAAAATCTAGGGTTCGGATCCAGTCTCACAACCCAAAACCCATCAGACTAACTAATAAGGGCCAGCTTACTTAGGCCACAGACCAATCCAAATTCCCAGACCAAAACCCCAAGCCTAAGGTCTTAGCCCAAAGTTAAAAGCCCATGCCTGTATTAGACCTAGACCCTTTTTGGGCCCTGTCTTCTTAACCGGAATAACCTGAAACATTAAAATTGTGTACGTAAGCCAAATTCAATTGGTTAGCTTGGTTAAATGTTGAAATCAACCCACAAACAAGTCTATACGATCCTTGCTTTGATTTGTGATTAGAAAACTGTACAAATTTTCCCGGAAAAATTGCTACTTGCACAGATTTGCAATTGCAGTAGAGTCTTTTAGTCGAATTTTTTTTTTCTAGGATCTATGGAAGTAAAACAGTCTATTTTGCACAAATTAGTTAAGGGTTCTTTTCTTAATAGCCCTAATGTGCATATATGGGTGGTTAATTTGAATTATTCTTCGTTGATTTGAGCTGATCTTCTCTAGATTTGTTTTTGGACGAACAGGGTGATGCCCGAATCCAATTTTCTATTTTTCATGATTTGCTCCTGGTTTTCTTATTCTATTTGATTTAGTCTCTTAAATTTTGATTTCCTTCGATTTTGCCCCAACAAGTTTTTAATTGTTTCAATAGGGTCCTTATTAATTTAATTAGACCCCTAGGTCTTCTTCTTTTTTGTTTTAAACAAGCCCTTCTTAAGTTTTCAAAATTCTATTAATACCCAAATTTAAACAAGCCCTTCTTAAGCTTTCGAATTTCTATTAATACCCAAAAAATTTGAGGTATTACACCATACATTTAGAATTTATTCTAATTTTACTTGTTCTTACTTAAATTAAGAGAAACAAAAATTTAAAAGTAAGCTTTAAACACTTTAAAAGTAACTATTTACGTTGAAAAAACTCAAAATTACTTTGGGAAGTTTTTGTAAACACCATTTATTTTGGGTTTGGCTAAGCCCAGCTTAAGCAAACTAGGGCTACCAAAATAAGATTAAAAGCTAGCTTTTCAAGACTAGTATAACCATGATTTTCAAACAAATACTCACTTGCTGGTATTCATTTGATAGCAGATATAGGAAAACTGGCTATGTAGAAAATAAGTTTGGGAAAAAATGGGTCCGGATAAAATGGATTTTTTTATTTGATTACAAAATTGGTGAAAGTAAGCTATAAATAATACTTTTCAATTTACTAATTTTTAAATAATTCATCAAACTAATTTTTAGATATATTTATATATATATAATATTCTGGAGAGAGAAAAGGAAGTTAAAGTGAGTTTAAATAAAATGACTTTAGATTAAATAAATTTTGAGAAAATGAGTTTTAAAATATGTTTATTATTTGATTACACATGATGCTAAAAGTAAAAATATATTTGTAAACATTAAAAATATCATTTTAATTTTTTTGTATAACTTTTTTAATGGGTTTAATTTTTTTGTGTTTTTATTTATATTTAAAATTTTGATTTAACCAAGAGGGATTAAAAAAAGTACCAAACAAGGTTTTAAGTAGGATTAAATTTTTCAACAATCTGCTTGTAATTTTACGACTTCTTACTTATAATTTTAAGTTTTATACTTGTAAGTCGTACAACTCTTCCCTTTCTCTCTCTTAATATCGTCAAAAACTTGTTAATAATTTTACAAATTTTATTTATAATTTTATAAAATTATATTTATAATTACATAAATTTATATTTTAATTTAGATATAAAAGAACTGTTAAATGAATATTTTTAGAAAACTAAATTAACTTTTGAATCATTAATTTTTGTTTTTAATCTTTTGAGTTGTTAATTACAAAAATGACCCTTTTAATGACGAGCCTTGCAAAGTTAATCAGCTTGGTAATTTTCTTATAAATAGACCAGGCCGGACTTCTAAGCTCTCTCTGGCTCACGGGTTTGTGCCACTCCATCTCATCCGTCTCTCACCACAATCATCAGCAGTTTTTATTATCACTCCTTTTGACAACGTACTAGGGCTGGAAACTGCAACTTAAGGAGTTAAACATGTTTGGCCTGCTCCGTAAATTATATACTTGAGTTTGAGTTTGAGTTTGAATTTGACTTGTTGCCATGACATGTTAGCAAATTAGTAAGGTCTAACCTAACTTATTAGCTATCAAGTCAAAATAATCAAACTTAAATAGATTTTAATTAAATAACAAAAAACTGACTTCAAATAAAAAAACATACAAGAAACCATAAAAAGAAAAAAAAAATTGAGTGTAACCAAACAATAGATATATTAATCGTTGAGTGAAGAAT